>JAEQBA010004712.1:0-114727 GCA_019434445.1 Phalangium opilio | reverse complement strand
TTTGATAGGTCCAAAGTATGAAAAGGTACATTTGGAGTTACTTATCAAAAACCCTGAATTCAACCTCGTACAGATAGGCAGTTCAGCGTATTATAAAATGCAGAAATAATATCCTCATAAAAAGTTCACCACAATGTTTATTGGTAACATTTTTTTCTGTTTTCTTTACAATAATTGACAAGAGATATTTCATAAGAAATACAATGAAGAGCTTGTGTTATTATTTGTCTTTGATTTTCTTTTTTCGTTCGTTAGTAAATATATTACTTTTATCTTCTTTTAAGTTAGTTGATAGGTCCAAAGTATGAAAGGTACATTTGATTACTTATCAAAACCAATGCAAGTTTATGAGCAAAATCCCTATTTTAAAATACAAATCTTTACATTAAATAACGTCATTATAAGAATAACTTGTACGAATATACACCATTTAACTCCTATATTATCTAAATAGAGTTCCTCAATGGAGACAGTTTTTTCATAACAGCCAAAATCTGTTCCAAAGCTTCCGGGACCAGTGTTTTTACACAATGGAAGGTAGATTTGATTTTCTTTTTACTTACTCTTTAAACTAACCTGATAAATTACTTCTTTTTCATGTAAATGGAAGCTTCGAGATCAGTAGCACTCCTGGAGGAGTCTGGATATTTTTCTTTAGTTCAGTTTTGAACTGTCGAAATAAGATACGGTTCTTTTCTTGATCGGTATCCTTTTCTTTATGGAATGGGGGGCCATTTCAGGCCTAATGGATGACAAAAAGCGTTATTTAAAACTGAAAAAAATTAGTATTTACAACGTGTAATTCGCAAACCTACAAGATATCAATCAATGGGTTAGTTATCGATGGTTTCTTCTTTCTACACACGGTGGTATCTTGGTCTTACTTGACTTTTAAATTAAAGTCATATTGTCTAAACCTTCATCATGATAAGGCGCTGAATTTCTCTGCTGAAGAAGAAGGTTCCCAAGGATCTCTCCACAAGACTTCAAAAATGACAGCTAACTTATTAGTCATTGGTTCTCTATACCAGGCTTCGTAGTCAATATGTTTCTGACATTTCCAACAAAGCTCGATGTAAAAGAGGTGGGCGCCCATCATTTCCAAACGTTGTCAGTTTTATCCTTGGGTATTTGGGCTATTTCTTTCATTTCGAATGCGGGTACAACGTAAACAGTTTAATCATCTTTTCGAGATTCGAGAAAGAGCCTATTTTCTCAGGCATACTCCAGGAACATTTCGTGGAGGAGGTTATAGTTGGGCATCATATCGACGTCTAAGACTAATACAAATTCTGTGGTGGAATTTCTTCTCGCCACCTTACGTAATAACGTTATAACTTGGAGGTAGGTTAGGTTTAGACACGTTAGGACGAGTCCTGGCGTTTGGTGTTGGCCTGTAAACGGGGTAGGTAGCTCTGCCTCTAACGTTGACTTTAGTACGATACTAATAGAAAAATTAGATGTGAATTGTTTTGAATACGAATGATTTGAAAGGAGAGTATTTACACACGCTTACTTTTCTGTGATTGTATTTTGAAACTAAGTACTGGTATTTGATTCCGTTTGAGCTGTCAAATCTTTGTTCCTTTGTAAGTATAACTCTACACCCGTATCAGTCCTTTTCCAGTAAGCCATTACCGACCCAAACCTCTACTGTATCGTTATGAACCTGACACATTTTCATTTAGCAATGTTAAAACTTTACCGCCACCCCTTAATATACGTTACGCGATACAACAACTCTTCGAATGACGTCAAATTGTTGGATTATTATAGGTAAAATTTAACCAAGGCTTACAAATAGACGCTAACACACCAGTAACACTTTGATTTTCAGAGGTAATTACGCTTTCTACTATTACGTCTAAGATGATTTTCTTATATATTAATTACGCTTTTACGTGTACCTTTTTAATTAAAACAATACCATAATCAAAATAAACTCCTTGAAAAAAGGTTGAAATTTTGAGTCAAACTAAAAATTACAATGGATTGCGCAACTTCCAACAGACATTAACCCTTGGCAATGTACGTTTAAAGCTATCCATTCTCGTCTATACTACCGCCACCCCTTAATATACGTTACGCGATACAACAACTCTTCGAATGACGTCACAATTGTTGGATTATTATAGGCAGAATTTAACCGAGGCTTACAAATAGACGCTAACACACCAGTAACACTTTGATTTTCAGAGGTTAATTACGCTTTCTACTATTACGTCTAAGATGATTTTCTTATATATTAATTACGCTTTTACGTGTACCTTTTAATTACCATTAAAACAATACCATAATCAAAATAAACTCCTTGAAATTTTGAGTCAAACTAAAAATTACAATGGATTGCGCAACTTCCAACAGACATTAACCCTTGGCAATGTACGTTTAATAAATTCTCGTCTCTTATCAATGACGTCACAAATACAGTTGTAGAAGGGAGGAGTTTCCCAATAGGCGGCGCACGGTGTTTTCCCGCCAATGACGTCATAGATACAGTTGTAGATTTTCCCGCCAATGACGTCACAGAGACAGTTGTAGACAGGACTGCCAGATTCCCGCGCAATGTTTTCCCGCGAGGGGGCGCGCGAGTTTTCCCGCGAGGGGGCGCAGCCGCCAGGGGGCGCGCGCGAGTTTTCCCGCGAGGGGGCGCAGCCGCCAGGGGGCGCGCGGGGGCCCGCGAGTTTTCCCGCGAGGGGGCGCGCGCGAGTTTCCCAAGGGGGCGTGGCGAGAGGGTGACCTTGAAATTCTACACCTACACTCTACACCTACATTCTACACCTACATTCTACACCTACATTCTACACCTACGGAGGTACGAAGTGCGGCTTTACACTACTATTGTCATACTTCTCCGAGGTGTGCACTTCTTCAATTATTCCTTGACTTAGTTGGTAAAGTATGACTTCCTTATATTGGTTGTAGAGGCTCTTGTCAACTTGAAATTTCTTCACCAATTGAAGTGTGCGACGTTCAGCGTTATAGTAGTTGCTTTTTAGTTCATCTTTGTTCTCTTTCCATGGTAGTCGGACTTGGTAACGCTCTCCCACCTTGCTTATAGTGTCTTCAAAGTACTTCATAGTTTCGTCGTCCGTTACGGGTTTTTGTGGTTCTTCCCTGATTCCCATAGTATCCAAATCCCAAAAGGTTGTCAGCTGCGCGGATATTTCCTTCTCTTCTAGGCTGGCGGTAACTGCTTTCAGGGTAATAACGTTATTGACGATGGCTAAGAGCGACGTATTTTCAGTCGGGCCTTGTACTGTCCATCCAAACAGAGTTTCTGTTGCAACTAATTCAGGCGTTATTCGGTGCGTCTCTCCGGAAGTCAATCTCCATATGACGTCAGATGCTAGTAAGATCTCTATTTCTTCCGTTCCATGGAATCGTCGGCGATCTGTAGTCCATGACTGGTTAAATATTCCACTAGGTCGTTTTCAAGTACGGAGATAGGTGCGCTACTGATATGGGGTATTTCCAGAGCTTGTATGGTGATTTTCTTGTTTGGATGGCGAGTGTTTTGTAGCTGAAGTTCCACGATTCTTCTAGTGCTAATTACTGGTGCTTGACTTGCGAAGGCATAAACCCGAACCTTTTCTTCTCCAACTATTTTAAGTTCCAGATTTCTGGACAGTGTCTCCTTCACGAACGTTCTCTGAGCTCTTCCGTCAATAAGGCATCTTACATATCTTGAGTTTTCCAGCTTCCTTCCACCGAATAGACGAGCTCTTACAGTCTGCAAGTGTACGGTTTTTGCATGACCTTCTATCGGATATGCGATGTGGGTTGATACCGAAGTCTCTTCTCGTTTATCACCTTCTTGTCCATTTTCACTTGTCTTGGTACTTTCTGGTTTCTTGGAATCATTATTCTTCTTCCATTTTTCGGATTCGCAGATGGTGAAATGGTGTTTCCTTTGGCAAAACGGCATCTTATTCTTGATCGACAATTCTTTGCTAGGTGGTTTAACTTCAAGCAGACGTAGCAACGATTTTGATCCTTGATAGTCTCTGATCTCTCCTTTGAACTTAATTCTTGGCAGGACGATGTGGTATGCGTTTCATCACCACAGTATATGCACGAAAGTCTTTGTTCCACTCCGGCGGTCAAATTTGCAGCTGTTGGGACTCTGCCTTGATTATGGTATCCTGGAAATTTTGGTTTAATTCTATTCCGAAGGTTGTTTATCCCGGAGTAACTTGCATCTTGGTTATCAGTGGCACTTCTGGATAGCGTATGCATCATTTCTCGACTCTCAATTCCCAGTCGAAGAAAGTTCATCAATTGTCGACCATACATGTCCTCGTCGGTGTCTAAGTTCTGGTTTTCTTCTTCTTCTGTGTTTTCTTGATTGTTGAGAGCTTGTCTTCTTGTATGCTCTAAAGCGACGTCGTTGGGAATTCTTTCAAAAAGAATAGTCCATAAAAATCCACTAAAGGTTTTAACGGCTATTCCAAGTCCGTTCAGGCTCCGAACTTCTACTTCACAAGCGTCATAGAGAGCTCTCAGGGCGACGAGGTCATTGTAGCGCTTAACTGCTGGTAACTTCATTAGGTTGGTCTTGTGGTTCTGAATTATGAGCTTTACTCTTCCAAATCTTCTTTGCAGTATTCTTACCGCTTCGTCATAATTACGGTCCGATGTGGATAACCCCGATATTGACTTCTTCGCTAAACCTTCTAAGTACGACTTCAGGTAGGTAAACTTATCGCACTTCGTGACGGTATTGTTCTCATGTATCGCCACCCGATATTGGTTCCAAAAATTGTGCCACTCACAGAAATCTCCTCCGAATTTGCTTATTTCCAGTTTTGGTAACCGGACTGTGTGTACTCTCGTCGTTACTTCTGATCCTTCCCTTGGCTCTTCACAGACTGTATTGACTGATGCTGCAGTACTTCCATTTCGACAGCGTATGGCGCGTTGTCCCCTTGTCTTGGCAGTAATAATTCTCTCATTATATTCTTCGGCTGCCTCAACTTCGTTGGTAATGTCCGTTTCTTCCTCGAGTCGGCTGATAATATCGTTGTTCAGTTCTCGTATGGCTTCTTCTTTCGATGTCAGCTGGTTAACCAGTTCTTCTAAAATGTCAGCATCCGGTGCTTCATCTTTGAGTTCATCATTAATTTTCTGTAGTATCCTCGTAGTTTTTCGCTTAAGGGCCCCACGTCGTCTTCTCGATATATCCACTGGGTCCGTCATAGCGATACTTGGAATTAGGCGCAAATATAATTACCGACTAATTTAAACTATTGTTCTCCACTCCCGGGTTTCGGCACCATAAATTGTGGTAATTTCTCGATTGAGCGCGATTTGGAATCCCAAATATCGAAGGCGAGTTCAGTGGAATATTGTAATTTAAAAACGACTTAATTTATTTTCCTTGCATTATTATACATGGTCATAATTACTACAACTTAATTTGATTAAAAACAATTTCGAACTGATTACACGAAGCCTCCTCACATTACTAAATTTTTTCCAAGTGGGTTTTTTCCCTTTTTATAACAATTTATCACTAGTTTTTTATGTAATTTAATCTCGCGTTCTAAAACTATATTTTTTATACAAGCTCTTAACTCTCATTTTTTATGCTAATCTATTTTTGATCTATTTTCTACTCTAATAAAATAAAAGTTACGTCACCCCGTCACGCCTAATAATTCTGAAGTCTTTTTGTCAATTTTTTGATTTCCCGGGGACCCCCACAACCAGCATTCCCCTCCTATAGAAACCCCTTGGGGGCGCCTATGAGGGGTAGTCGGGTGTCGCGATTGGTAATTTAAATTCGGTTTTTCTGTCGAAGGATGCATCCGCGCCATATTTGAATTTTATATTAAGTAACTTAATTCAAATGTATCAATTTTAAATTCAAAACTGGAAACTATATTTCTTGGAAATTAAGTTTGAATATGATAATTTTTTTTGATTTATTTCGTCCATAACTTTGAAAACAATTTCGACGCCTTGTATGTGCTGCCATATACATTTATAATTTTTTACTTTAAATATTACAATTCATGTGGAGAAAAATAACTAAAGTTACATGTAAATGGTTTGTTTTGAAATACAAGTGAAAATAAAAATAAAATTAAAGTTAAATAACCCTAAATAAAAATATACACAGCAAATGATATCCTGTGAACGCATGTGAAAGCATCTCCAAGAGATGAACCCTAATAAAAATATGCTGATAATGGTGATAGATTAGATGCTTGTAAGATGATATGTGCGTGAGTCTATGTTAGAAGCATGGATAAAGAATGCGCGCGCGGAAATTTAGAGGATAGGCAACTCCCTATCTCGGATGACAGCTTATTCTGTATATACTCTGTTTACAACATCGGTTGTCTGCACGCGCAAAGCTAGGTAATGTATGTAACGTAGTTTTGCGCGTGCTGACAAGAGACGAATGAAATATTCATGTTCAGGATTTAAAATATCCTGAAGTTTTTTAGCCTCTTGTCAGCACGCGCAAAGCTAGGTTACATAGAGACCTAGCTTTGCGCGTGCTGACAACCGATGTTGTAAAAGATAATTTACAGAATAAGCTGTCGACCTAGATAGGGAGTTGCCTATCCTGTAGAGTGAAAACAAATTTCCTCACGCGCATTCTTTATCCATGTTAGAAGTTTATAAGATGTGCTTAAGTTTTCTGCTAAGACAATAATAATGGTTTATTTCAAAACTATCCATATTTATAATGAGATGTTGCAATTTCCGGAACACTTCATTAAGAGGGGATTCTGAACGGGGGTGAAACTCGCTTAAAAGGTTTCTTGGACGAATTATTTCCTGCTGAGGATTTATGGTGAAATGGTTAATAATAAATTTGCACTGTGGACAGGGGGACATGGGACATGTTTTGAATGTTAACTTTCCCTTTATTGAAAGTTTCCAGTTTAAAGATTTGATCGACATATAGTATAAACAAGACGCATAGTAAAGGCCCGTCACGACAGGACTGACTCAGTCGGACTGACGCCACCGTGTTCTCTTTTTTCACAGTCAACGTTGGATGGTTTAAATCCGTATCTTAAGGGGGAAGAGAACCTAGCCAAAGTTCGAATGGCGCTCAGGTGAGCGGGTGATCCCGTTCGGATTATAGGGTAAACTTTGAAGTTTTCTACGTATAAGCTATCCCACAATCGGAGTTCAATTCCTCTTACCGAAAAGATAACTCTATCAATGCTATTGATAATAATTGCTTTGAACGATTGGCAACGCTGAATTCCTAGGGTGAGACACAGAAATTATCTTCAAAACCCCCTGCTGTGACCAATGTAAAAAAAAGAGGCTTAGTTGATTCTTCAACCCGAGGGGCAAGTCACTAGTGAAATGCACCAGTTGAAACAATGGAAGATAAATTTTAAACGCCGGCGCCCGGCTGTCTTTTTTGACATAGACACGCTATATCAGGGTAATTAAAATAATAATAAGGAAAAATATTGGAATTGTTTCTGTTGAATTGTCTTAAAGTTTAAACAAATATTACGGCCATTAAACGATTAAAAATTATGCCATGTAGAATTTAGGTCATTAAACCCTAGTTAGCGAACAGTGAAAAATAATATTTATATCCAACATCATGAATACGATTTTTAGTTTGGGCATAATTTAGTAAGCTTATATTAATGGTTTGCGTGACTTGTTTAAATGTAACAATTGATTAAAGTGTCTTTCAGTTTCAAGGCGGAAAAGCCCAAGGTTTTTTTATTTTATTAGTCGTAAAAGTAAAATGAGGTTACAAACATAAATTGCGTTAGTCTTGTTAAACAATCTTTTAAAAAGTTACGTCAGAAAAGATTGTTTCAAACATAGGAGAAAAGCGGCCGAGTGGACGTCACAAATCAGCAAACTGGTTAGTAATTTCGGCCTACAGGTTCTTTCCAGAGGGATGTGCAGCGATACGCCGGAATGTAATTTAGCTTTAAGCTTTGACGTGGCAGCGTCAAAGCTTAAAGCTATATTAAATTAAAAGTATCAAATGCACAAAGTCTTAAAAACGAATCCCAGCAGTGGGTGAATCCAGAACCATTCACTGACTGAAAAAAAAAGTTTTATTTGGTCTTAAGGCGGACGTGACGGTGTCCTTCCTTAAGACTAAATTTAGTCGGTATATCATATAAGGAAGGCAATTTTAAGCAGGTAATGTTCCAAACCTAAGTTTAAGACGCCAATATTGTAAAGTTGTAATCCAGAGATGAGCACCCAAGAAAAGAGAGAAAAAAATCTACCCTATCGTTTCCACGTCACCCATGAGGAACGATAGAATCGAGTAGTTTACTCTTAAGAACGTCGTGGCGGCGTAGTTCTTAAGATTAAATTTACTCGATGTATGACGCGTTTTTGTTTGGACGAAGTGTACAAGGTACGCGCTTCACTCCGAGGGGTTTCGCCAGTAGCCCTATCCCGTCTTTACGCCAATTCGTGACCCGACGAATTGGCGTGACCCGACGACGGACGGACTCCTAAAGAGAAGAAAGAAGATAAAAGATAAGCTATTCGTTCATTTCATAGAAGTGCATGTACAATTGGGGGATACGGAAACGCACCGAGCCAACCTTTATGGTGCAGTCAACGCATTAAGTTTCAATAAGGTTGCCGTAGTTTATGCGTTACACAGTAAAAAAAGAACATTCGAAATTGAATGTTTCAGCGTTCAATACCTTGCCACTGTGGTGGTACGCCTTAGCAATCAAATTTTAACGCATAAAGTGGTATTCAATTGTACACGTTAACGAAATGTTCATATTTGAACGCTAATATTGATATTCAAAAATTCACGCTAACGAAGCATTCAGATTAGGCCATTTTGGCATTCAAATATGATTGCACTAGCATTTAAACGGGAGCGTTTTGGCGTTCAAACGAGGTCGTGTTTGGCGTTCAAACGAGGTCGTGTTTGGCGTTCAAACGAGATCGTGTTTGGCGTTCAAACGAGGTCGTGTTTGGCGTTCAAACGAGGTCGTGTTTGGCGTTCAAACGAGATCGTGTTTGGCGTTCAAACGAGATCGTGTTTTGCGTTCAAACGAGTTCGTGTTTGGCGTTCAAACGAGGTCGTGTTTGGCGTTCAAACGAGATCGTGTTTGGCGTTCAAACGAGGTCGTGTTTGGCGTTCAAACGAGATCGTGTTTGGCGTTCAAACGAGATCGTGTTTGGCGTTCAAACGAGATCGTGTTTGGCGTTCAAAGGTAAGCGATTTTGGCGTTCTCATGTAAGCGCTTTTGGCGTTCAAACGAGAACGAATTGGCATTGATACGTAACTGTTTCGCGTTATAATACGATTGCACTAACAATTTAACGAGAATGATTTTGGTGTGATCCATTCACGCCATGGTCAAATATTATTTGCCCGTATTAATACCCTAATCTAAGCCTCTATTCACCTAATTTACCTCATTTTAGTACCCTATTTACAGCATTTCAAGTTGATTTGACTATAGTAGTTAACCACTTTCCTCCCATTCTGACGACCGACGCCGCAAATTGTCGGATTCATCAAATGGGACAAACATCTTGGGTTAAATGTTCCCAGTGAAATTAAATTACTAATTCCCGGGAACGGAAAGATTCTATCTTGTCCTGCAAAAATCTACTTAACTTATAACGATTGAGTGGCTAGATAAAATGAGCACTAAACCCAGTTATTTTGTAAAATATTTAGCAAAATTGATAGTTCACAAGAACCAAATAATTTTAAATTAAAGCAATGCACCTTTATAAAAACATTTCTTGATATTTATTTTCATTTTTAAATCATATGCATCACATAACACTGCAAAGAATTTTGAACATAAAACGAGTACGTAATACACTGCCCATAAAAAAGACATCAGCAAATATTTTATTTTTAAACGCTGCCGACGATAAAAATTTCTTATAATTAAAAAACCAAGTTGGAAAAACCAAGATATTACCTCTCTGAGTCAAGAGGACTACTTACAAACTTATTTACCTATATATAGAATTATATCTCTCTTTTTTGATGTAAAAATTTACGAATTATAAAAGCTAGGTTCCCTCTTGATCGAAAATGACGACCGAAAACTTTAGCGCTGCGTCAAAAAATTGAGTTTTACGCCGGCCTTCGACGGCAAGATTTTAGTTCGGTTCACACATACGACCGAATTCAGACCAAAAGGTACGGTCGGCAGGATCACGTGGTACGAGTTGGAAGAACTTAAGCCTTGGCCTTTGATTTTCCCTTGATGGTATCTTAATTAGGGAGCTTACTTCTACCAAATTAAGGTCAGAGATTCAAATCAAAGGTTTATTACATACAAACACGGCAATATCGACTAGCGATCAAATCCGATTAGAGAATTCAAACTCAAAAGTTCATAACATGCAAAGGTGGCAATGGCGACTGGCGAGGTGAAAAAAAACTCGAAGCGGCAATAAAAAACTCCCCTATTATTACGCCAGCAGAAGCTTTAACCCGAAACGAATTTTGATTGGCTATGAAAATAATTTTACGTCGGCCTCTGGTTCAAAAATAGAACACCAATTCTGTTCGACCGAAAGCTGTTTCGGTCACGTTAGGCGGAAGATGTTTTACCGAAGAGGTACTTACGCAGTGTTTCCGTCGTGTTTTCGGTCAAGTGGGAACTAAGCTTAAAGCAGTATTCCAAGCATAGAGGATATATAGTAAAGCAGATGACATTTTACATCCATTAAGAATGTGCCTTGGACACATGAAATCAGTCAATGGGGAAAAAACAGGAATTTAAGTGCATAACTTTTGGGAGAAATATAGTCTTTATGTGTTTTAAAAGGCCCAGTTGTCTACGCCTCAACTGTTAACCCTGTATTCTCATAACTACATTCACAACTGGTTTTGCAGTATAAACACTATTGTCTCGTTTCACCTCATATATATTCTTAGTTTGCCAACGGGGGTTTTAACGTTAATTATCACCAAAGCTGATTTGTGGTTAGACGCAATGAAAGTCAATATGCACCACAATAAGAATGAAAACTCCGAAGCTACAACCCGATTACGATAAGCCCTTTCAATGATCTAATTGCCACCATGGTGCTTACATCTATTTTAAAAACTAGACCTTATTTAAACGTGTACTTAACTTTCGGTTCACTCTGAACCGTTAATGTCTCTTCAATACAGACAAGAAAATCAGAACCCATAATTTACTAAATCTCGGGTCTCAATTACTTCCTCTTTGGTTCACTAAGCTAATTACTGATAATCCTTGAATTACCCGACTGATTCTAGGCCTTAGCTTTCTTTTTGTGATCACTATAGCAAGGATTATTGTATATGTAGTATAACGTAAGTAATATATAAACAGCCATTTCAAATAATAATAATAGAAAATATCCTTGGAATATCAAAATGAAACAGAGCTTTAAAGCTACAAAACTACTAAAGGCATCGTAATTACGAAAAATATTTCCACATATTCACTTTATATTATGAAAAAATTTAATGTTAAGGTTCTGTAGGATTTCTTAACACATCAACACAAAACAAACTGCTAAAGCGGCGCACTAGTGTAACAACGGACGGACACACACAGACATTGACATAGACTGCTTTTTAACCATTTTCGTATTAACTTTAATTTGAGAAACAAGATTATCTTAAATACTAAAATAAATACACTTAGTATTAAACATTTTCTTCGTTAGTTGTTCACCTTATTGAGCGTTACATCGTTTTTAAAAAGAATAATTAATCATTCTTGAGAGACTTGACTAATATTGACGTTTGAAATGAAGCATACGACTGCTGCTTTGCCTTACTCAAATAGGCAGTATATAAAGGACTCGAATCGCAGCTGTTGATAAGAACATCGCAATTGCGTGAACCTTTGGAGGAAGACCTCGCCATTGGGAGGCTAGACGTTTTTCGTAACCATAGCCGATCGCCGCTTATGTCTTAACGTTAACGATGATGATGGAGATAGAAGAAAGTATATACAGACTGGTGTCCATATGGGATGGGCAAAAGACCGGTTGATGGTGGTATTTAGAAGCCAGTGAGTACAGACTGGTGTCCATGTGGGATGGACAAAAGACCGGATGATGGTGGTGTTTAGAAGACAGTGAGTACAAACTGGTGTCCATGTGGGCTGGACAAAAGACAAGAGAATAATGGTGTTAGACAGACAATGGAGTAATAGCCATTATAAGTGGAATACAATTTTCCAAATTTCAGGCTTGGAAATTGAGAACACGTTTACCCCGATTTTCCAACTGCGAACGCGGTCCCCTGGGGTGTGACAGACAGACACGTCGAAATTTGAACTTCTCCGTGACATACGTCACCCGGAGAGGTAAAAATTCAATTTATAGCATTTATAGGATGTGTGCATATGCACACGTCTAGTATTAAGAGAATTAATGCTTAAATTTGGAACCGTAGGTATTAAAGACACCTAACCTAAACTAAGTCTTACCTAACACTTACCAAACCTAACCTAAGCCTTTTCTAACCCTAACCCAACCTGGCCTGACCTACAAAACAAGACAAATTTTGAAAAAGGCAGGTGTTTATTGTATATAAACTTAGCTAGTAGTTTTCACGATTATTTAGAGAGGACGATCGCCTATCAAACTTAGTTATGTAATTAATCACCCAGTTAAGCAAGTAATTTAGTTTAGGTTTAACCTCCATTTTCTAATCATATTTCGTAATTTGACTCTGTGTGTGCTTGTGTTCCTGAAAAATCAATAGTCAGAGCCAAGAAAATAATATAATGGTAATGAATAATTGGCAAATTATTATGTTCTTGAACATCAAAATATAATAAAAATGATTTGTTGAGTTATAATATTAAAATTTGATAAAATGAACCTGGATTTTTACCATTGTAAATATTACACCCAAAAAACTCGCCAAGAATTGCTCCCGTGAACGCCCGAAAAGCTCTCCTTTGAACAGAAAAAAGCTCCCGTGTGAACACTTATAACGCTCTCGTTAAAAAGCAAAAAACGGTCTCATTTGAATATCAAAAACAGTCACCTTTGAACGCCCATAATGCTCTTGTTTTAAAGCCAAAAACACTCTTGTTAGAACATGAAAAACAATCTCATTTGAACGCCAAAATGTTCTTATTTGAACGCCTAAACCGCTCTAGTTTGAATACTAATACAATCCTATTAGAACGCCTAAACGACCATGTCTGAATGTTTCATTAGCGCAAGGCAGTTATTCAAAATTGAATGGAATAAAGATTCTTTTTTGAGTGGTAATATATAAGCTGTTCAAAAATGAAAGCTAGTGGTTAGTTTTGAACGCGTAAAACAGTCCTTGTTCAAAATTGAATTTTTCTGGTTAAATCTGAATTCGTCAATAGAGGTTTGTTCAGAATTGAACGGTCGCCATCATTTTTCAATGCCAAAAGCACGCTCATTTTTTTCAGTGTATGACCGCAGTGCTGGTATCTGGTCAAAGTTCGGGCTCGGTCCACAGCAGAGCTCATTAGGGTCGTTGAAACGGAAACCGCCAAGTACCTCTTGGCGAGCTTCGCCAACTTTGGCATGATCGCTTCCTTGGCCCACCAAACATCCAATGGAGCCATGTTACTTTTTTATCCACTTTCGGTGGTAACACTTCCTTCAAATAGATAGTGACTTCCGCTGAAGGTGTTGCTATCGATGCCGTTGTTGAAGGCTGGATTGTGCCACCAACCGGATTTAGGGATGGAAAGAGGAAGTTTCCGGGATCAACTTCGACATCAACAGGCTCGTCATCTTTTAGTTCTTGGAGTTGGCGATTGACAAGAGCCAAGACGTTTTCATAGCTTGGGACGCAAAATTCGGGAAATTCGCCGCTCCATTCGGAATGGACGTAGTGACCTAAAAGATAAACACATACAAAATGAGCTTGCACAAACATAACAAAGAATGAAAATTGTACAATATTTGCTTAAGCAATATAACAAAGAATGAAAATTGTACCAACGAACAGATATCGCTTCTGCCTCGGGTCCAAAAATGATGCCAAAATGTAACTCTCGTCATTGAGAACGGTTGCGAAAGTTGCTGTAAAATCTTTCTCGAGATTTTTTTGGACATCTTGGAAGTGGACGCATTCAACCTTTCTGATTTGAACAAACGTGGTCAAAACTGTTCCCAGAGTCTTTGCAGCCACAGGCTCTAAACACTGGAAGATTTCTGTAGCGTTCTTTATTGGCTTATACAGGCCAAGGAATTCCCGCATAACATCTACGAGACTGTTATCGTTATCTTCAATAATGTCTAGTGGCGATTGTATTTCGTCTTCTTTTCCTTCTTCGTGCTATAATAAATAAGAGAAAATTAAAGTCATTTTTGATATTGGCAGTGCCTTTATTCATTGCGAAGCATGTAACTGACGATCATATAGAAATTGCTGTTAAAATTTTATCCCGGACCTTCCCACAATGATATATCTGAGTATTTTTTAGTACCTTAACTAGAGATTCCATAGCATACATTACCGCTTGGAATCTGGTGAAACCTTTTCCTGAACACACCGAAGGATACTTCTTGGCTAAATTCGGCGAATTTCTTAAGGTAGAGACCAATATCTCCACTTTTTCCAAAATCCTCTTCGCTTCCGGGGACTTTTCCACCTGCCGCGGGAAAACCTCGACCATGGCATGGGCCAAGCACTTTAGCTTCTTAACTGCTGTTTGAAGCGTAAATTCTCCTTCCCAGGCTTCCTTCGCTATTACATCCAGTGTCGTGAAACCTACAGGAAATTAAAAAGTTAGTTTCAACTTCCAAGCGTTGTCACGTGGTTCAAATTACCATTTTCTGTTTGGGATAACGGCACAACCCACCACTTTCCTTCGTTCATCAGTTCTAATGCCTTTGGCGCTTCCATAGGTAGAACTGAATACACCTGAGATACAGGAATAATTTATGGTAAATAATTTTGTGGGAACAAACCATGTATGGTGATAATTTTAATCTACATACTTCGGAGGTTTCTACCCCATATTCTCATGGCTCCCTTTATTCTCTGCCAATTATTTTCCGGTGTAGTTGTAATGTTATGAACAAAACTTAGTGTTGAGGAGTTATACTGCCAGTTTTCGTCGATGAAATTTACGTACATCTCCACTATTTCGCCCCAACGAATTAGGACGAGGTGTTTTTCATCTACACTCGACTAGAATTACAATAAATATTTTATGTTAATTATAAAAAAAGTATCTGATTTAAGATAAATTTTGTTTTCTGTATCACGTACCATCCTTGGCGTTTTCTTTCCAACAAAAGTTTTTAACATGGAAAAAAGATCCACGGAATTCGGTACCGTGACCTGGGGTCCTCCTCTTTCGATGGCATCATGGAATCCCTTTTTATCCACCAGGGAAAAGGGTACGCCATCCTTCGCCACCATAGCCATTAATGCGACCTCAAAGGATTTTTGCTGAATTGATTCAGACTTGCATTTCACCACCTTTTTTGTTGGTGCCAACAATTCTTCGGCGGATCTTTTCGGCTGTCGTGCTCTAAGAACACCTCCGTGGGTTTTCTTTTTGAATCGAAAAATCACATTATTCAACAAAGTGATAAAATTTATAAAAATTTACCATTCTTAATGGATAACTGCATACCTTAATATGGCGCTCCAAGTTTCCGGCCGTACTTTCCTGGATTTTGGTCCATTTCCGGCAGTTATCCCATTTGCACTGGACAACTATATGCTTGGTTACTGCCCCAGTGCTGTCTGTAATATGGCCATGATACGAGTAGTTTTCTTGAATATTTCGGATTCCAATGCCCCTCTCAGAACATTTAGAGGCAAATTTCTTCACCAACACTCTGGGCAAAGATTTCAAGATACGTCCGTCATCCTCGTCTCCCGAAGCAATATTTGAGGTATCTGAAAAAGCTGGCTGCGATCTTTCCGCGCTAGAAAGGGGCGATGAATTCGACACTAGTCCAGCAGATTCCGAGTCCAAAGAAAGGTCTTCGTAACTTTCGATATTCATAGTGGCTAAATAATGTGAGAATATGTTGCAACCGATTGTTGAATATATCGTTGCAGTAATCAATAATCGAGCGTATGTAACTGGTATTAACTTAAATATACATAATAATTCTACTAGATTGAAACGTAACACTAACTTTTTTAGCTAGAAAACATCTAACACTCCGTCATTGAATCTAAATTGGAACTTTCATTCGAAACACACTGAATTCGAAGAGATAAGGTTTTACCTTTAATATCCTTATTATACTATTATATATCCCTTCTTTAAGAATTTAGACTATGTAATATGCGCGAGGGTATATCCACTAAAGAAATTTCAAAATAGATCCCGAAAAAAGGATAATGGATGGTAAGTGAAATATTACATAAAAAAGACTATGGCAATATACTGAAGGGGATATCCACTAGAGAAATTTCAAAACACCTCCCTAAAGTGGATAAAGGCTCGTATATTGCATAGTTTATGTTCAAAAATTTAAGAAAGACCATGGAATATGCGCGAGGGGATATGCAATGATGAAATTTCAAAATATCTCCCGACAGTGGGTAAAAAAGGGGATATTGTTATTCTGATTACTGTTATTATTTCATTTATGTACGATAATGTATTAAAGTAAATTGGCTTCACAGCCTCTTTAATTATACGATAAATTTAGTTTATGGCAATCTATTTCCCATTCAGAATTATTTCAAGGATGTTTCGCTAAAATCACTAAATTTTCCATTTCACCCTCCCCTTAAAGAAATTTCAAAACATCTTGAGGGTAGATAATCCTTGGTTTTCGCGTATTTTGGGTGAAATAAAACATACTCTAAAAGTACTAAAACCGAGCCCCTCGTATATCGCGCGCATTGTATCAAAAAGTTAATGAAGGTTAAATTAGAAATATAAGTATAGTCTATGGGATAGCTACTAGAGAATTTCCAAGACATCCTTAAAGTGGATAGCCCCTCGTATATCGCCTAGATTAGGTGAAATAAATAATACTACGGAATATAGACTAAGGAATAATCAAAACATAATTAAAGTGGATAGCCCCTCGTATATCGCCTAGATTAGGTTAAATAAATAATACTACGGAATATAGACTAGGGAATAACTACTAAAGAATTTCCAAAAAACATAATTAAAGTGGATAGCCCCTCGTATATCGCGTAGATCGCATCAAACATTTAAGGTCAAAAAAATTATAGGTCAAGGGGATAGCCACTTAAGAAATTCAAAACCAATCTTGAAAGTGTTTAATTGAATAAAAATATAACGAAATTCGCTTACCTTCAAATACGTTGGCTCCAAAAACGTCCTTAAAGAGGTGCTTTCTCAAAAATTCAAGTTTGAGCAACTTAAAAATTACGCCGAGCTCGCTGGCTTAAAAAAATTCAAGTTTAAAAAAAACTTGAAAAGCACTCGGAGTTCGCGGACTTTCTCAAACCAAAAACTCTAGTTTTAAAATAAACTTTAAAATTATGCGAAGTTTGCGCGATTAAAACTAACTTCAAGTTTAATAAAAAAACTTGAAAATAACACGGGTTCGCGGACTTTCACAAAAATGAAATTTAAGTTTTCAAAAACCTAAAACGTTCACGATGTACACTAATTCAAGTTGAACTTGAATTTTAGCTTTGAAAAAAGCTGTTTTGAAACAGTTCAAACACTGTCGAGGAACTTAAAGTCTTAAAAAAACTGGTAAGATCAATTTTTTAAAAAGGCTTTGAAAGTATCTTGTCTCGGAGGGAGAAGAGAATGGTCATAGGAGAGCGCCGAGTACTATTTATAGGTTTTAAACGACTTGAAATCGGTTTTTTCCGACCAATAAGGAGGATGCAAAATCTGGAAAGTGAGCCAGTGACGGCGTGGGTTTTTGCTATTTTCCAACCGAAGCGGCTTCTCCATGAGCATTTCGATTTAGTTCATCATGATTAGATCGAAAATCAGTTCGAGGGAAGCTTTATGGTTCCATTTCTTACCCAGCAGATCTTCCCTTTACATAAGCTTAAAATCATATTAAATCTTTAAATCATATAAATAGAAAATAATACAAAATATACAGGTTATTTCAAAAAGGGTGGGAGGACCAAAGTACTGTGTGTTAATTTAATTTCACTGTGCATTTTATTTTACTATGCATTTTAATTAATTGTATACCTATTTTTAATTTAGCGCGGATTAGTTCTACAAACGTATGAGTATTTTTGTCCGTTAGAGAGTATTTTTCAAATGCGTTCAAAAGCGCTTGTTATATTTTGTCTAAAATCTAAATATATGTAAATTCTTGATTAAGATTTCGTTTAGTCACACTTAATTATCTAAATTATAAAAAGGAGTGGTTTATAGATCCTTTAATTAATGCTTCCTTCAAATTCAATGAATGAATATTTATTCACTTTTCACATAGGTGAATCCCTTTTAAATCAGGGAGGAGCAAGTAATTGCTCAGAAATAGTACTATTTACATTTTTTAACAAAATTGTATAATTATAAGTACAAATAAAACAGAAATAGAAATAAAAGTGCACGGTGCAGTGAGGATAAAGCACCCTTCAGGCGCCCACTGAAGAATACGTGGGATCAAATCGGATTTAAAACTCTTAGAAGTATATAAATATTGCACCAAAAAATAATAATAATAAAGGTGTCATTAATTTAATGAACCTAAATCTTGAGAGTTAAATACTCTCAATATTTGAATTAAAATATAGGAGAAGCGAGCCTTAAGAAAGGCTATTGCAAGAAAAGCGAGATTTTTCCGTAATAGGGAAAATCCGTTGAAGGGTCAAGCTGCCCGCCCATCACTTGTCAAAAGAGGAATGACCAAGAGTTCTTTTTAGAGATAACATCTATAAGACTCTTGGTCGGCAGTAATTTGTGTTGTATCATTCATTTTCCAAAATCTGGTATTTCTACTTTAAGTTAGAAAGATTTAAAACAAAACTTTATAATCTATACGAATGTCGCTAATAGTGCAGTTCAAATGCACTTAGGCATACTTATCTTGAAAAACCAAAAACCGAAAAAAAATAATAGAATATGGAAAAATTCCTGTTTAATTAGAAGGTAAGTGGTTTTTTTCACCAATTTAAAGCTCTGGTGTACTGCGGACAAATCATTCTACAGGCGCTCATAGGAAATACATAGGATTGAAAACGCCTACAAGAGGGCTATAAGTTTTAACAAGTTGGGAAAACCAAAATATTACCTCTCCGAGTCAAGACGACTACTTACAAACTTATTTAGCCAGATATGGAAATGTTTCTTAAGTTAAAATTTATGAAATATTAAAGCAGTATACAAAGCATAGCAAATTTACTGTAAATCAGACAACATTTTACATCCAATAATGATATACTTGTACACATTAAAATCATCCGATGGGGGAAAAACGGGAAATGAAGAGATAAAACTTTGGAGGGATATTACCTTTACGTGTTTGTAAAGGCCCAATTTTCTACTCCTCAACTGTATGCCCTCTATGTTCAAAGCCATATTCACAACAGGGTTGGCATGTAAACACTATCCTCTCGTTTCACCTCAACGATTTTCTTAGTTTAACAACATGACTGTTAACGTTACATAACACCAAAGCTTATTTGTGGCTACACACACTGAAAGTAAATGCGTACCATAAAAAGCATGAAAACACGAAGCTATTATCCGATTACGATCAGACCTTTCACTGGTCTGGACTGCGTTCAGCAGAGCTCACCAAAAAAGACAGCGGATTTTGGAAATGTTTACCGGTGAGCTCTGTCGTCATAGCTTTTCTCCGGTCATCGGCGTTTTATAAATGACGCTAGCGCAATAAAGCGTGCAAGGTACCAAGGCTTAACAAAAATTGTAGGATAACATATTTATAGAGATAGATAACAACTTTTATAATTAAAATTAGAAACTAGCATATCTCTTAAAATTCTCGGGTGATCAACTGGTTTCACGCCAATTAAATAGCTATAGTCCCATAAAGTTATTTGTATTAATTCCTCCATGGTTTTTTCGCCAAGCTGAGAACTACGCGTTTTACGTCACGTTATCCAAAAAGCCGACTATTTTCTTTGAAGACCGCGCTAGCTCAGCGCTAAGCACCGTGACGCCAAAATTCAAAAGCAAAATCCCGTTATGTAGGACACTGCTAGCAGCGCTGGGCTCTGCTGAACGCGGCCCAGATTTCCACCATGATTATATAATCTAAGCCTAATTATTTAAAAGTGTATTTAACTTTCGGCTCACTCTGAACCGTTAATGTCTCTGCATACAGAAACGAAAACCAAACCCAAACGTATACTTTTTGGTTCACTAGGCCTATTGACAAATAAAAGTTCATTTGACCAACATAGCAGCGTTGTGCTTGTATTCACTGTGACTTTAGAAAGGATTATGCTATAAACAGATGTAGTATAGCTTAAGTAATATATAAACATCCATTTTAAATAATAATATTAAACAAAATCTTTGGAATATCAAAATGAAACGGAGCTTTAAAGCTACAAAAGTACTAAATGCATCATAATTACGAAAAATATTTCCACATATTCATTTTATATTATGGAAAACAGGAATATTAAGGTTCTGAAGGATTTCTTTACACATCAAAACAAAACGAACTTCAAACGCAGCGCACTAGTGTTACAACGGACGGACACATATAGACAAACACATAGACTGCTGTTTTACCCTTTCCGTATTAATTTTGAGTTGAGAGACATGATTATCTTAAATATTAAAATAAATATAATTAATATTAAATATTTTCTTCGATAGTTGTTCGCCTTATTGAGCGTTACATCGTTTTAAAAAAGAACAATTAAACATTCTTGAGAGACTTGACTAATATTGGCGTTTGAAATGAAGCATACGCCGGTTGCTTCGCCTTCATCAAATAGGTAGTATATAAGGGTGTCGAATCGCAGCTATGGATAAGAACAGCGCAATTGCGTGAACCTTTGGTGGAAGCCCCACCATTGGGAGGCCGGACGTTTCTCGTAACCCTGGCCGATCGCCGCGTATGTCTTAACCTTAAGGAGTAGAAGCCAGGTGTACAGACTGGTGTCCATGTGGGATGGACAAAAACAAAGACCAGAAGATGGTGGTGTTAGAAGCCAGGTGTACAGACTGGTGTCCATGTGGGATGGACAAAAACAAAGACCAGAAGATGGTGGTGTTAGAAGCCAGGTGTACAGACTGGTGTCCATGTGGGATGGACAAAAACAAAGACCAGAAGATGGTGGTGTTAGATGCCAGGTGTACAAACTGGTGTTCATGTGGGATGGACAAAAACAAAGACCAGAGAATGATGGTGATAGAAGCCAGTAAGTACAGACTGGTGTCTATGTGGAATGGACAAAGACCACAAAATGGTGGTGTTTGAAGCCAATAAGTACAGATTGGTATTCATGTAGAATAGACAATTGACTAGTCAGATGAAGTAATAGTGGCCAGTTGATTTGTGGATAGATTCAAGTTTTGAAATTTCCGGGAACTGTGAATACGGTCCGGAAATAGCGAACACATTTGCTTCAATTCGGAAACTGCGAACACGGTCCCCTGGGGTGTAAGTCAATAACAACAGACAGACACACACACACACACACACACAGACAGACACGTCGAAATTAGAACCTCTCCGTGACATACGTCACTCGGAGAGGTAAAAACATTATCCCTAATAAGGATCCTGAAATTAAATTTTTTTATTTTTAAAAATTTCTAAAAGCCATAGGCTGGAATTGAAATCTAGAACACATTAATTACCTTTGGGAGATAACGTGTCAAAAAAACCTATAAAACAATAAAAAACTGTAATAGCGGTCTGTTTAGCCATGACAACAACCTTTTAAAAGTTACAAGGACTATATAACCCTTTCGAGACTAACAGGACCTGAGAAAACTATAGCTTAACCTGAAACTAGTACGACCAGGGAGAATTGATGTAAATTGGAGTTGAAATTTCATCATGTGCGACCTGCGGCCCAGAAACTCTCCCATAGTCCCAGTGTGTGTAGAACATAATTTTTTCGCTGTTATCTGCCAAAATAGATCTTTCTAGGTAGTGCCGCCTCCTCACTTGAATTTTTCATGATATACTAAGGTTTGAACGAACAAAATTCTAGATTACCATTTTCACTACCATGTCCCTCTGCTAACTTGAAGCAAACTTTCCTCTCTTTTTGTTGCTCATTACCGGTGCCATTCCCTTGACTTTCTGTTCGTTATAACTACTATCATGAGTTTATTTAATTCAAACCAAAATATAAAAAAAAATCGGATTTTTTCCTTTTGTGCCACTTAGAATTTACAAATGTATATAACGTTGTCCGTGCCATATCAAATAGTCTCTAACCATTGTTAGAAACTAGAGAGAGAAATTGGGCAGTAACACTGATCATGCCCTGAACTATGAGAAAGAACAATACGACGGTTGACTAAAGTACACTTGATATTACATCATTTTGCAAATCCGCGACTAAAAATGTTACTGTCCCTATTGAATTTGGCGCCATTGGTTTTAGAATAATTAAAATGTTCCACTGCGAAGCGTGCCGGTCACGAATGGGGATGTAACGTCTTTAGGAACCTTTTAAAATGCAAAACCATACACGTACTCTCCCAAAAGTAATTAATGTAATGATAAAATGTTTTCGGGGAATGGAATTGTGGTCGAAAAGCCGAGATAAGTAAATTTTTGAAATTGATTACCAGTAAAATAATTTATTTCAACGGAAAACGGTAATGGAACGTTGGTTTTTCTTAAGCATGCATTTAAGTTTCAATTAAAAAGAAAAATTAATATCTGATCCTTCAGACAAGTGATAACCTCAGTCTTATCGATACTTTTTAGGTCTTGATTCTAATCAAGACATTTTTGATTAAATAGTTTAAAGTGTTGTCTGTTTTACTATATATATCCTTCATGGAGGTGGGAAGTGGTATAAACGTGCCATCGTCGACATTCCATGCAAAAATTGACGGTTTTCCAATTGAAGATATTCGAAGTATAAGCCGTCAATGGTCGGTTGTCCGATCCAAGATAATCGATATTCTGTTCAAATATGGCCGATATTCTGTTCAAATATGGTCTGTATTCCGTTCAAATATGGTCTGTATTCCGTTCAAATATGGTCGGATTTCCAGTCTAAAGTGGTCGATGATCAGGGGCGGACTGGCCATAGGGCCCCAACTGCCACTGGCAGTGGGGCCCCAGTCAATGGGGCCCTCCTTTTCGGGGTTTGCATATCTCAAAATTGGTCCTTCCCTAACTCAAAATAGTTACGTATCCATAAATCGGACATTGGTAAATGGCATCTCATGAGATAATGTTCATTTATTAATAATTTTTAAAGCGGAAAGAGATAGTTTTGTAGTCTTATTGTTTTCGACACTACTTTTTTACCTTGGCCTATCCCGCGAGAAACAAAACTTAAAATCGGTTTATATTTTACTTTCATGCTTAGTGAGAAAAGGGGAAAATAAGGGACTAAGAACACATTAAGAGAAGGCTCAAGTTATAAAACTACTACTCTTCATCACTTTTTCATTTTTACTGTTGAAGATAAATATATTTTTAGTTTTATTTTTATATTTATATTTATATATATATTCATATTTTCACAACCATTACCCACTGGAATTAACCAAGGTCGAGGCCCGGCCGGGCCCCGGAGAGGGGTAGCCCTCACATGAGCGGTTCCAGTATGAGCGGATTCCGAACTAGCGGTTCCCTAAATAGCGGTCCTCATAACAGCGGTTCCCTAAATAGCAGTTTTCCCGAAATGACAGTTTACCCGTTACAGCAGTTACCGATACAGTTGTTCTCGTAAACGTGGCGTACCGTTACAGCAGTTCTCAAAAGAGCAGAAAAACGGGGATGCGAAAAACTATAGTTATTTATTATGGTGCAGGCTGGGTTATATGAACTCAAATAGAACTAGGTCAGAAACGTATAATCTGGTTTGGTTAAAGTTGATTATTTGAACTCCATAGTATTAGGTCAGGCCAGGTTGGGTTGGTTTGGGATTTTAAGGGGTTTTCTTTTGGTATAGTCCCATTGGACCGAAACCGCTTTTTGGTTTTTTATGGAGAATATATTTAAATTTCCAGCCCAATGGCGGGTTTCTGCTGAGTGCGAATTTATTTGAAAGAATTAGTTAATTAAATGTCTGTGAGGATTTCAAATCACTGCAGCAGCATGGTAGAATATCAGGCTTTTAATTCAGATGCTCGGGTTCAAACCCAGAGAAGGAAATGGTAAGTTTGGTTAGGTTTGGTTTGGTTAGGTCAGGTTCGGTTCGGTTAGGTTAGATTAGGTTATTATCCTATTAATTAGCTGCCACCTTTTCCAAAACATTATCTTACTAATTAGCTGCCACCTTTTCCAAAATATTCTCCTAATAGTTATTTGCCACCTTTTTCAAAACAATGCAATTCTCTGCATTATCAATCATTCTGAAAATTAAATTTTGCATTTCAAACATCAATATAGGCCTATATATACAACGAAAACAGTAGGGTAAAAATAATTCCTTAAAAAAAAGTGAAAACGTTTGATTTTTAAATTTTGATATATATTTTCCCAAAACCGCACATTTGGGCTGTTTTCGGTTGAATGGGAAACGCGTTCGGTCGAATGGGACACAAGCTTTTTTTCGATTGGTTTGAGTTAGGTTAGTTATATTTTGGAAATAGTGTAACAATGTTAGGCCTTTTCCAAAATATTGTTGTTTATCATCATAGACTTTCCAATTAATAATATGCCTTTTCCAAAAAATTAGGTCACTTTACCAATGTTACGCCTTTTCCAAAATATTGTGTTTATCTTCATTGACTTCCCAAATAATAATATGCCCTTTTTAAAAAATTAGTTCACATTACTGATTAAATTATCACTGAATAAACTAACATAAAAACCAACGAACATAACTGTATTGTTAAGAAATGCTCAAAACTCAAGACAAACACTGCTATTTCCCAAAATAGCAGCTGCTATTTCTTGAAGAGCAGTTATGATTAACGCCGCTGTTTTTTGGAATCGCGGTTGCTATTTCGAGAACTGCTCTTCCGAGTATTGCTGATACGAGTCACACCCCCCCTGAGAGGTACGGGCCCCGGGAAAATGGACCGAATTGCCCCCTCTCTCGACGGCCCAGAAGATGTTGAAGCTTTTCCGTGGCCTATCGCGAGAGAAACAAAACTTGAACCTCCGTTTATATTTTACTTTCATGCTTAGTGAGAAAAGGGGAAAACAAGGGACTAAGAGCACATTAAGAGAAGGTTAAAGTTTAAAAACTACTACTCTTCATCACTTTTTGAATTTTACTGTTTACCTCCGGTTGAAGATAAATTTATTTTTAAGTTTTATATTTATATTTATATTTTTACAACCATTATCCACTAGAATTAACCAAGGTCGAGGCCCGGCCGGGCCCCCGAGAGGTACGGGCCCGGGAAAAAGGACCGAACTGCCCCCTCTCTCAACGGCCCTGTGCATTATAACGACATACTCCCCTCTCATTTTAGGGGTCGGCTTGGGGGGCCCTTTTCAAAACGGTGGCAGATGGCTGTGCAGCTTGCCAGTCCGCCCCTGTCGATGATCCTGCCGTTGATGGTCGAATATCCGTTCCAAGATGGTTGATTTTCCTGCCGTTTATTGTCGGTAGTCCGTTCAAACCTGGTCGTGTTTCTGTGTAACTTCGCGCAATCAAATTAATGTGCACATTAGCACATGGTTTAATCTGTGCAGATTTGGTTAAAAATCTCTGCTGTCTCAGAGTCACTACTCTGCACATGATTTTGTCCAAGATTGAACAGTTTTTTAACAGTGTAGGCGAAAATGGCCAACTTTGTTGTGTATGAGACAGCCTGGCAGTCCGGTATTTGTTTACCTCTAAGCTGACAAGTCAGCTGGTTTTCAACTTTAGAGTTAATACAGCCCTTTGAAGTTAAATAATTAGAAATGAGAAATATTATTAAATGAATGAATCTATACGGTTGCAGTTGTGTCGAAATGAGACCAATTAAATATGTGTCATTGATATTTAGGTCTGATATTTTCAGAAATTTAATAAAAAATAGTGTTACGTATTTAACCAGAATTTATCTTAATTCATTTAACAATAATAAAGTGTTGTAAAATAAAAAGCCAGAGAATGGGATCCTCTTAATAACCAATACCACGATCCATAAGCGTAAGTTTGTAAAATTTTTGGTAAACCACACTTGCGCCTAAGAAACATTTATTACCAATAATTTCAGAAACTTTGATTTCATTGAGAAGGCTTAGTAGCAGAACCGCTGAACAGTGTGTTACATATTGAACATAAACCGAAAATAATATCATTTAATTAAATATTGTGTTACAAAAGACTTAAAAAAAAACAGCCGCAAATTGGAAGAGCTACGTTGGTATGTCGAAACTAAGAAAACGTGTTAGAGATCCAATGAACCACAATGGTTCTTAATTTTAATATAGAACTTTATTAAATGAAAGAATCTATACAGTTCTGTTTGTCATTATTTCCCTTGAAAAGTTATCGCCAGCGTTTAGTCAGCGACTCAGCGGAGGTTTTATCATTAAGGTGTAAAATTTAACTCTACATCTTATTAATGTGTCCCAGCTTTCACAGATAACAATATAGTAATTGTTTGATCTACCAGTAAGATAAATAACTTATTTTTTAATAATTTATTTGAATCTACCACCAGTATTCATAATGTCTGGCTTTTGCTCCAAATAACCGAAGTTGATGTTGCCTATAACATCAAAATAACGCTATTTTGACCGAGACTTAGCAAAAATTGCTTAATAATGAAGTATTCTGGTGATTCTAAAGATTAAAATAATTGTAGTAAATTTCAATGAGGTTTTTTTTTACGAAAATAATAAAAATCAGACCTAATTAGCCTGCATTTCAATTCCAATTAAAAACATTTTTTTTTAACCGGGTGCTCGAACGCCATGTTTTTCTTCCTTAAGTCCCCCTAACGGAAACGGCGTGAAATGGTGAATCACGACAAAACGCCGTAAGTCCCACATAATAAATTATTCGTAAATTGCGTGTCTCTTACATTGATAAAACGCAGTAACTTTAATACCCAAAACAACGTAAGTCAAGGCATGTAATTAAAATTATGAGAAACAATACTTAATCTAAATTTTTCTTAATGAAAATAATTAACGCCAATTATGATAACGGGGCTTTCATTTAAGACCGTTTTCAAATCTATCAAACGTATAGTTATTTTTGCAAGGGTATGGACAAAATGGCCAAGTTTAGAAAATTTCCTTTGTTATTTCTATGGAGATTTTCAAGTTTTTCGTCAAAATCTGTGATTAATTTTATGGATATGAAAACCACCCTTAGCAACTTCATAATTTATAAAATTAACTATTACAAATATCTTCTTGAAATTTTAACCACACATAAAGGGCCAGGATTTTAGTTAAGTGGCATTTTTTCAAAACCGTAAACATAATACGAAACAAGTTACGGCCAACCATCCTTATACATTAGAGGCAGTATGAAGTCTTATCTAAGAGAGCTACCGCTCACCTAGAATACCATCAGTAGTCTATAACCGTGACCTTAAAATATAGTCGCATGGGTCGCATGTGCCAGAGTGCATAGGAATAGGGCTGCGAGAATAAGAAATAACAATGTTTTTGGTAGAGATAGTAGGATTACAATATTAAAAATACCATAATATATGGATTTGAAAATTTGGAAGATAATAACTATCCTGAATTTTTACCAATTTATATTGACAAGTTTCACAGTTAGAAAAACTTGCACCACCCAAGTTTACACTGCTAATTAAAGGTGCATAGCTTCGAAATTATTAAGTATTACTATAAACAACATTTGCTACTCTCTTGTTTGTAGTCTGATAAAATGATTAATTTTCCTTTTTATCCCGCTTAATAGTTAGCTTGACCGTTTTGATACTTCCTAGTTTGCTTTTGTTTAGTACTTTGGTTGCTTTCAAACCGTTTGAAATTGGTCAACCGTAAGCAATAAAAGATTGTATCATTATTACGCATTTTATTAGTATCTGTGCAAACCGTATGGATTTTAGTGGCCGCCCCTAAGGCCGCGCGCGGTCTATGTTTTGGAGCAGACGCCGCATGTACCACTAATTCCTTTGTCCCACGTGACCTAAGTTCTCTGGACTCAATTTGGCCCAGCTCCAGCCCGTCACATCCGCATATGTCGCACATATTTGGTGGCCGCCATTTTGGCCAAGTTGGAAATCCAAAATACGTAGTATTTATATAAATCCATGCTTTGGCTATGCTAAGCCTTAGTGTGATCAGAGTTAGTGATATTCAATTGTCAGAAGTACGGTAGTTCACTGGAGTCTTTTAATTATTTGTTATATTAATTAAAGTTATTATTAAAAAGGTCAAACATAACTATTATTATACACGGGTGTAAAGTAATTTAGAAAATTAAAGAAATTTACGGAGATAAACCACGTGTAATTAGAGTTAAATAATAATTTATTTAAAACATCCAAATTAAAAATGAGACGTTTCGAGCCGCGGCTCGTCGTTCAGTCTCAAGTTTTTCGAAGCTCAAATTAGACAATTAGCATATTTCCTTTGTTCCCGCTTGTGTCAATCATCAGAAAACAAAACGTGTTAACTCATCAATATTCCAACGTAACTACATACTTAAAATATCCAGTTATTGTTCATATACGAACTTACTGAGCGTGTGTTTTAAGCGTAAATTTGCACCTATTGAAATTCCACTCGGTTAATTCACTGTTAGAAAAATTAACTGGAAGAGATGTAATTTATAAAACGTCCCAATTAGAGGAATCCATGTCAGGATGGCCGAGCGGTCTAAGGCGCAAGACTCAAGGGGTTAGTTTCTTTCGTTCACAACGTGAATCTGTGTATTCTGGTCCTCGTATGAGGGCGTGGGTTCGAATGCCACTTCTGACACGATATGTTTTATGAAATTAACTGGAAGAGATGTAATTTATAAAACGTCCCAATTGAATGAATCCAAGTCAGGGTGGCCGAGCGGTCTAAGGCGCCAGACTCAAGGGGCTCAGTTTCCTTCGTTCACAACGTGAATCTGTGTATTCTGGTCATCGTATGAGGGCGTGGGTTCGAATCCCACTTCTGACACGATATGTTTTATGAAATTAACTGGAAGAGATGTAATTTATAAAACGTCCAAATTAGAAGTGACCACGTCAGCATGGCGGAGCGGTCTAAGGCGCAAGACTCAAGGGGTCGTAGTTTCTTTCGTTCACAACGTGAATCTGTGTATTCCGGTCCTCGTATGAGGGCGTGGGTTCGAAGCCCACTTCTGACACGATATGTTTTATGAAATTAACTAGAATAGATGTAATTTATAAAACGTCCAAATTAGAAGTGACCACGTCAGGATGGCGGATCGGTCTAAGGCGCAAAACTCAAGGGGCTCAGTTTCCTTCGTACACAACGTGAATCTGTGTATTCTGGTCCTCGTATGAGGGGGTGGGTTCGAATGCCACTTCTGACACGATATGTTTTATGAAATTAACTGGAAGAGATGTAATTTCTAAAACGTCCCAATTGAAAGAATCCATGTCAGGATGGCCGAGCGGTCTTAGGCGCCAGACCCAAGGGGCTTAGTTTCTTTCGTTCACAACGTGAATCTGTGTATTCTGGTCCTCGTATGAGGGCGTGGTTTCGAATCCCACTTCTGACACGATATGTTTTATGAAATTAACTGGAAGAGATGTAATTTATAAAACTTCCAAATTAGAAGTGACCACGTCAGGATGGCGGATCGGTCTAAGGCGCAAAACTCAAGGGGCTCAGTTTCCTTCGTTCACAACGTGAATCTGTGTATTCTGGTCCTCGTATGAGGGGGTGGGTTCGAATGCCACTTCTGACACGATATGTTTTATGAAATTAACTGGAAGAGATGTAATTTATAAAACGTCCAAATTAGAAGTGACCACGTCAGGATGGCGGAGCGGTCTAAGGCGCAAGACTCAAGGGGTCGTAGTTTCTTTCGTTCACAACCTGAATCTGTGTATTCTGGTCCTCGTATGAGGGCGTGGGTTCGAATGCCACTTTTGACACGATATGTTTTATGAAATTAACTGGAAGAGATGTAATTTATAAAACGTCCAAATTAGAAGTGACCACGTCAGGATGGCGGATCGGTCTAAGGCGCAAACTCAAGGGGCTCAGTTTCCTTCGTTCACAACGTGAATCTGTGTATTCTGGTCCTCGTATGAGGGGTGGGTTCGAATGCCACTTCTGACACGATATGTTTTATGAAATTAACTGGAAGAGATGTAATTTATAAAACGTCCAAATTAGAAGTGACCACGTCAGGATGGCGGAGCGGTCTAAGGCGCAAGACTCAAGGGGTCGTAGTTTCTTTCGTTCACAACGTGAATCTGTGTATTCTGGTCCTCGTATGAGGGCGTGGGTTCGAATCCCACTTCTGACACGATATGTTTTATGAAATTAACTGGAAGAGATGTAATTTATAAAACGTCCAAATTAGAAGTGACCACGTCAGGATGGCGGATCGGTCTAAGGCGCAAGACTCAAGGGGCTCAGTTTCCTTCGTTCACAACGTGAATCTGTGTATTCTGGTCCTCGTATGAGGGGGTGGGTTCGAATCCCACTTCTGACACGATATGTTTTATGAAATTAACTGGAAGAGATGTAATTTATAAAACGTCCCAATTAGAAGTGACCACGTCAGGATGGCGGAGCGGTCTAAGGCGCAAGACTCAAGGGTCGTAGTTTCTTTCGTTCACAACGTGAATCTGTGTATTCTGGTCCTCGTATGAGGGCGTGGGTTCGAATCCCACTTCTGACACGATATGTTTTATGAAATTAACTGGAAGAGATGTAATTTATAAAACGTCCCAATTGAATGAATCCAAGTCAGGATGGCCGAGCGGTCTAAGGCGCCAGACTCAAGGGGCTCAGTTTCCTTCGTTCACAACGTGAATCTGTGTATTCTGGTCCTCGTATGAGGGCGTGGGTTCGAATCCCACTTCTGACACGATATGTTTTATGAAATTAACTGGAAGAGATGTAATTTATAAAACGTCCAAATTAGAATGAATCCACGTCAGGATGGCCGAGCGGTCTAAGGCGCCAGACTCAAGGGGCTTAGTTTCCTTTCGTTCACAACGTGAATCTGTGTATTCTGGTCCTCGTATGAGGGCGTGGGTTCGAATCCCACTTCTGACACGATATGTTTTATGAAATTAACTGGAAGAGATGTAATTTATAAAACGTCCCAATTGAATGACCACGTCAGGATGGCCGAGCGGTCTAAGGCGCCAGACTCAAGGGGCTTAGTTTCTTTCGTTCACAACGTGAATCTGTGTATTCTGGTCCTCGTATGAGGGCGTGGGTTCGAATCCCACTTCTGACACGATATGTTTTATGAAATTAACTGGAAGAGATGTAATTTATAAAACGTCCCAATTGAATGAATCCAAGTCAGGATGGCCGAGCGGTCTAAGGCGCCAGACTCAAGGGGCTCAGTTTCCTTCGTTCACAACGTGAATCTGTGTATTCTGGTCCTCGTATGAGGGCGTGGGTTCGAATCCCACTTCTGACACGATATGTTTTATGAAATTAACTGGAAGAGATGTAATTTATAAAACGTCCCAATTGAATGAATCCAAGTCAGGATGGCGGAGCGGTCTAAGGCGCCAGACTCAAGGGGCTCAGTTTCCTTCGTTCACAACGTGAATCTGTGTATTCTGGTCCTCGTATGAGGGCGTGGGTTCGAATCCCACTTCTGACACGATATGTTTTATGAAATTAACTGGAAGAGATGTAATTTATAAAACGTCCAAATTAGAAGTGACCACGTCAGGATGGCGGAGCGGTCTAAGGCGCCAGACTCAAGGGGCTCAGTTTCCTTCGTTCACAACGTGAATCTGTGTATTCTGGTCCTCGTATGAGGGCGTGGGTTCGAATCCCACTTCTGACACGATATGTTTTATGAAATTAACTGGAAGAGATGTAATTTATAAAACGTCCAAATTAGAAGTGACCACGTCAGGATGGCGGAGCGGTCTAAGGCGCAAGACTCAAGGGGCTCAGTTTCTTTCGTTCACAACGTGAATCTGTGTATTCTGGTCCTCGTATGAGGGCGTGGGTTCGAATCCCACTTCTGACACGATATGTTTTATGAAATTAACTGGAAGAGATGTAATTTATAAAACGTCCCAATTGAATGACCACGTCAGGATGGCGGAGCGGTCTAAGGCGCCAGACTCAAGGGGCTCAGTTTCCTTCGTTCACAACGTGAATCTGTGTATTCTGGTCCTCGTATGAGGGCGTGGGTTCGAATCCCACTTCTGACACGATATGTTTTATGAAATTAACTGGAAGAGATGTAATTTATAAAACGTCCCAATTGAATGAATCCAAGTCAGGATGGCCGAGCGGTCTAAGGCGCCAGACTCAAGGGGCTCAGTTTCTTTCGTTCACAACGTGAATCTGTGTATTCTGGTCCTCGTATGAGGGCGTGGGTTCGAATCCCACTTCTGACACGATATGTTTTATGAAATTAACTGGAAGAGATGTAATTTATAAAACGTCCCAATTGAATGAATCCAAGTCAGGATGGCCGAGCGGTCTAAGGCGCCAGACTCAAGGGCTCAGTTTCTTTCGTTCACAACGTGAATCTGTGTATTCTGGTCCTCGTATGAGGGCGTGGGTTCGAATCCCACTTCTGACACGATATGTTTATGAAATTAACTGGAAGAGATGTAATTTATAAAACGTCCAAATTGAAGTGACCACGTCAGGATGGCCGAGCGGTCTAAGGCGCAGACTCAAGGGGCTCAGTTTCCTTCGTTCACAACGTGAATCTGTGTATTCTGGTCCTCGTATGAGGGCGTGGGTTCGAATCCCACTTCTGACACGATATGTTTTATGAAATTAACTGGAAGAGATGTAATTTATAAAACGTCCCAATTGAATGACCAAGTCAGGATGGCGGAGCGGTCTAAGGCGCCAGACTCAAGGGGCTCAGTTTCTTTCGTTCACAACGTGAATCTGTGTATTCTGGTCCTCGTATGAGGGCGTGGGTTCGAATCCCACTTCTGACACGATATGTTTTATGAAATTAACTGGAAGAGATGTAATTTATAAAACGTCCAATTAGAATGACCACGTCAGGATGGCGGAGCGGTCTAAGGCGCAAGACTCAAGGGGCTCAGTTTCCTTCGTTCACAACGTGAATCTGTGTATTCTGGTCCTCGTATGAGGGCGTGGGTTCGAATCCCACTTCTGACACGATATGTTTTATGAAATTAACTGGAAGAGATGTAATTTATAAAACGTCCCAATTGAATGAATCCAAGTCAGGATGGCCGAGCGGTCTAAGGCGCCAGACTCAAGGGGCTCAGTTTCTTCGTTCACAACGTGAATCTGTGTATTCTGGTCCTCGTATGAGGGCGTGGGTTCGAATCCCACTTCTGACACGATATGTTTTATGAAATTAACTGGAAGAGATGTAATTTATAAAACGTCCCAATTGAAGAACCAAGTCAGGATGGCGGAGCGGTCTAAGGCGCCAGACTCAAGGGGCTCAGTTTTTTCGTTCACAACGTGAATCTGTGTATTCTGGTCCTCGTATGAGGGCGTGGGTTCGAATCCCACTTCTGACACGATATGTTTTATGAAATTAACTGGAAGAGATGTAATTTATAAAACGTCCCAATTAGAAGTGACCACGTCAGGATGGCGGAGCGGTCTAAGGCGCCAGACTCAAGGGGCTCAGTTTCCTTCGTTCACAACGTGAATCTGTGTATTCTGGTCCTCGTATGAGGGCGTGGGTTCGAATCCCACTTCTGACACGATATGTTTTATGAAATTAACTGGAAGAGATGTAATTTATAAAACGTCCCAATTGAATGAATCCAAGTCAGGATGGCGAGCGGTCTAAGGCGCCAGACTCAAGGGGCTCAGTTTCCTTCGTTCACAACGTGAATCTGTGTATTCTGGTCCTCGTATGAGGGCGTGGGTTCGAATCCCACTTCTGACACGATATGTTTTATGAAATTAACTGGAAGAGATGTAATTTATAAAACGTCCAAATTAGAAGTGACCACGCCAGGATGGCGGAGCGGTCTAAGGCGCAAGACTCAAGGGGCTCAGTTTCTTCGTTCACAACGTGAATCTGTGTATTCTGGTCCTCGTATGAGGGCGTGGGTTCGAATCCCACTTCTGACACGATATGTTTTATGAAATTAACTGGAAGAGATGTAATTTATAAAACGTCCCAATTGAATGAATCCAAGTCAGGATGGCCGAGCGGTCTAAGGCGCCAGACTCAAGGGGCTCAGTTTCCTTCGTTCACAACGTGAATCTGTGTATTCTGGTCCTCGTATGAGGGCGTGGGTTCGAATCCCACTTCTGACACGATATGTTTATGAAATTAACTGGAAGAGATGTAATTTATAAAACGTCCAAATTAGAAGTGACCACGTCAGGATGGCGGAGCGGTCTAAGGCGCAAGACTCAAGGGGTCGTAGTTTCTTTCGTTCACAACGTGAATCTGTGTATTCTGGTCCTCGTATGAGGGCGTGGGTTCGAATCCCACTTCTGACACGATATGTTTTATGAAATTAACTGGAAGAGATGTAATTTATAAAACGTCCAAATTAGAAGTGACCACGTCAGGATGGCGGAGCGGTCTAAGGCGCCAGACTCAAGGGGCTCAGTTTCCTTCGTTCACAACGTGAATCTGTGTATTCTGGTCCTCGTATGAGGGCGTGGGTTCGAATCCCACTTCTGACACGATATGTTTTATGAAATTAACTGGAAGAGATGTAATTTATAAAACGTCCCAATTGAATGAATCCAAGTCAGGATGGCCGAGCGGTCTAAGGCGCCAGACTCAAGGGGCTCAGTTTCTTTCGTTCACAACGTGAATCTGTGTATTCTGGTCCTCGTATGAGGGCGTGGGTTCGAATCCCACTTCTGACACGATATGTTTTATGAAATTAACTGGAAGAGATGTAATTTATAAAACGTCCCAATTGAAAGAATCCACGTCAGGATGGCCGAGCGGTCTAAGGCGCCAGACTCAAGGGGCTCAGTTTCCTTCGTTCACAACGTGAATCTGTGTATTCTGGTCCTCGTATGAGGGCGTGGGTTCGAATCCCACTTCTGACACGATATGTTTTATGAAATTAACTGGAAGAGATGTAATTTATAAAACGTCCCAATTGAATGAATCCAAGTCAGGGTGGCCGAGCGGTCTAAGGCGCCAGACTCAAGGGGCTCAGTTTCCTTCGTTCACAACGTGAATCTGTGTATTCTGGTCCTCGTATGAGGGCGTGGGTTCGAATCCCACTTCTGACACGATATGTTTTATGAAATTAACTGGAAGAGATGTAATTTATAAAACGTCCAAATTAGAAGTGACCACGTCAGGATGGCGGAGCGGTCTAAGGCGCCAGACTCAAGGGGCTCAGTTTCTTTCGTTCACAACGTGAATCTGTGTATTCTGGTCCTCGTATGAGGGCGTGGGTTCGAATCCCACTTCTGACACGATATGTTTTATGAAATTAACTGGAAGAGATGTAATTTATAAAACGTCCAAATTGAAGTGACCACGTCAGGATGGCGGAGCGGTCTAAGGCGCAAGACTCAAGGGCTCAGTTTCCTTCGTTCACAACGTGAATCTGTGTATTCTGGTCCTCGTATGAGGGCGTGGGTTCGAATCCCACTTCTGACACGATATGTTTTATGAAATTAACTGGAAGAGATGTAATTTATAAAACGTCCCAATTGAATGAATCCAAGTCAGGATGGCCGAGCGGTCTAAGGCGCCAGACTCAAGGGGCTCAGTTTCCTTCGTTCACAACGTGAATCTGTGTATTCTGGTCCTCGTATGAGGGCGTGGGTTCGAATCCCACTTCTGACACGATATGTTTTATGAAATTAACTGGAAGAGATGTAATTTATAAAACGTCCCAATTGAAAGAATCCACGTCAGGATGGCCGAGCGGTCTAAGGCGCCAGACTCAAGGGGCTCAGTTTCCTTCGTTCACAACGTGAATCTGTGTATTCTGGTCCTCGTATGAGGGCGTGGGTTCGAATCCCACTTCTGACACGATATGTTTTATGAAATTAACTGGAAGAGATGTAATTTATAAAACGTCCCAATTGAATGAATCCAAGTCAGGATGGCGGAGCGGTCTAAGGCGCCAGACTCAAGGGGCTCAGTTTCCTTCGTTCACAACGTGAATCTGTGTATTCTGGTCCTCGTATGAGGGCGTGGGTTCGAATCCCACTTCTGACACGATATGTTTTATGAAATTAACTGGAAGAGATGTAATTTATAAAACGTCCAAATTAGAAGTGACCACGTCAGGATGGCGGAGCGGTCTAAGGCGCAAGACTCAAGGGGCTAGTTTCTTTCGTTCACAACGTGAATCTGTGTATTCTGGTCCTCGTATGAGGGCGTGGGTTCGAATCCCACTTCTGACACGATATGTTTTATGAAATTAACTGGAAGAGATGTAATTTATAAAACGTCCCAATTGAATGAATCCAAGTCAGGATGGCCGAGCGGTCTAAGGCGCCAGACTCAAGGGGCTCAGTTTCCTTCGTTCACAACGTGAATCTGTGTATTCTGGTCCTCGTATGAGGGCGTGGGTTCGAATCCCACTTCTGACACGATATGTTTTATGAAATTAACTGGAAGAGATGTAATTTATAAAACGTCCAATTAGAAGTGACCACGTCAGGATGGCGGAGCGGTCTAAGGCGCCAGACTCAAGGGGTCGTTTTCTTTCGTTCACAACGTGAATCTGTGTATTCTGGTCCTCGTATGAGGGCGTGGGTTCGAATCCCACTTCTGACACGATATGTTTTATGAAATTAACTGGAAGAGATGTAATTTATAAAACGTCCAAATTAGAAGTGACCACGTCAGGATGGCGGAGCGGTCTAAGGCGCCAGACTCAAGGGGCTCAGTTTCCTTCGTTCACAACGTGAATCTGTGTATTCTGGTCCTCGTATGAGGGCGTGGGTTCGAATCCCACTTCTGACACGATATGTTTTATGAAATTAACTGGAAGAGATGTAATTTATAAAACGTCCAAATTAGAAGTGACCACGTCAGGATGGCGGAGCGGTCTAAGGCGCCAGACTCAAGGGGCTCAGTTTCCTTCGTTCACAACGTGAATCTGTGTATTCTGGTCCTCGTATGAGGGCGTGGGTTCGAATCCCACTTCTGACACGATATGTTTTATGAAATTAACTGGAAGAGATGTAATTTATAAAACGTCCAAATTAGAAGTGACCACGTCAGGATGGCGGAGCGGTCTAAGGCGCCAGACTCAAGGGGCTCAGTTTCCTTCGTTCACAACGTGAATCTGTGTATTCTGGTCCTCGTATGAGGGCGTGGGTTCGAATCCCACTTCTGACACGATATGTTTTATGAAATTAACTGGAAGAGATGTAATTTATAAAACGTCCCAATTGAATGAATCCAAGTCAGGATGGCCGAGCGGTCTAAGGCGCCAGACTCAAGGGGCTCAGTTTCCTTCGTTCACAACGTGAATCTGTGTATTCTGGTCCTCGTATGAGGGCGTGGGTTCGAATCCCACTTCTGACACGATATGTTTTATGAAATTAACTGGAAGAGATGTAATTTATAAAACGTCCAAATTAGAAGTGACCACGTCAGGATGGCGGAGCGGTCTAAGGCGCAAGACTCAAGTGGCGTAGTTTCTTTCGTTCACAACGTGAATCTGTGTATACTGGTCCTCGTATGAGGGCGTGGGTTCGAATCCCACTTCTGACACGATATGTTTTATGAAATTAACTGGAAGAGATGTAATTTATAAAACGTCCAAATTAGAAGTGACCACGTCAGGATGGCGGAGCGGTCTAAGGCGCAAGACTCAAGGGGCTCAGTTTCCTTCGTTCACAACGTGAATCTGTGTATTCTGGTCCTCGTATGAGGGCGTGGGTTCGAATCCCACTTCTGACACGATATGTTTTATGAAATTAACTGGAAGAGATGTAATTTATAAAACGTCCAAATTAGAAGTGACCACGTCAGGATGGCGGAGCGGTCTAAGGCGCCAGACTCAAGGGGCTCAGTTTCCTTCGTTCACAACGTGAATCTGTGTATTCTGGTCCTCGTATGAGGGCGTGGGTTCGAATCCCACTTCTGACACGATATGTTTTATGAAATTAACTGGAAGAGATGTAATTTATAAAACGTCCAAATTAGAAGTGACCACGTCAGGATGGCGGAGCGGTCTAAGGCGCCAGACTCAAGGGGCTTAGTTTCCTTCGTTCACAACGTGAATCTGTGTATTCTGGTCCTCGTATGAGGGCGTGGGTTCGAATCCCACTTCTGACACGATATGTTTTATGAAATTAACTGGAAGAGATGTAATTTATAAAACGTCCCAATTGAATGAATCCAAGTCAGGGTGGCCGAGCGGTCTAAGGCGCCAGACTCAAGGGGCTCAGTTTCCTTCGTTCACAACGTGAATCTGTGTATTCTGGTCCTCGTATGAGGGCGTGGGTTCGAATCCCACTTCTGACACGATATGTTTTATGAAATTAACTGGAAGAGATGTAATTTATAAAACGTCCCAATTGAATGAATCCAAGTCAGGATGGCCGAGCGGTCTAAGGCGCCAGACTCAAGGGGCTCAGTTTCCTTCGTTCACAACGTGAATCTGTGTATTCTGGTCCTCGTATGAGGGCGTGGGTTCGAATCCCACTTCTGACACGATATGTTTTATGAAATTAACTGGAAGAGATGTAATTTATAAAACGTCCAAATTAGAAGTGACCACGTCAGGATGGCGGAGCGGTCTAAGGCGCAAGACTCAAGGGGCTAGTTTCTTTCGTTCACAACGTGAATCTGTGTATTCTGGTCCTCGTATGAGGGCGTGGGTTCGAATCCCACTTCTGACACGATATGTTTTATGAAATTAACTGGAAGAGATGTAATTTATAAAACGTCCAAATTAGAAGTGACCACGTCAGGATGGCGGAGCGGTCTAAGGCGCCAGACTCAAGGGGCTTAGTTTCTTTCGTTCACAACGTGAATCTGTGTATTCTGGTCCTCGTATGAGGGCGTGGGTTCGAATCCCACTTCTGACACGATATGTTTTATGAAATTAACTGGAAGAGATGTAATTTATAAAACGTCCCAATTGAATGAATCCAAGTCAGGATGGCCGAGCGGTCTAAGGCGCCAGACTCAAGGGGCTCAGTTTCTTTCGTTCACAACGTGAATCTGTGTATTCTGGTCCTCGTATGAGGGCGTGGGTTCGAATCCCACTTCTGACACGATATGTTTTATGAAATTAACTGGAAGAGATGTAATTTATAAAACGTCCCAATTGAATGAATCCAAGTCAGGGTGGCCGAGCGGTCTAAGGCGCCAGACTCAAGGGGCTCAGTTTCCTTCGTTCACAACGTGAATCTGTGTATTCTGGTCCTCGTATGAGGGCGTGGGTTCGAATCCCACTTCTGACACGATATGTTTTATGAAATTAACTGGAAGAGATGTAATTTATAAAACGTCCAAATTAGAAGTGACCACGTCAGGATGGCGGAGCGGTCTAAGGCGCAAGACTCAAGGGGTCGTAGTTTCTTTCGTTCACAACGTGAATCTGTGTATTCTGGTCCTCGTATGAGGGCGTGGGTTCGAATCCCACTTCTGACACGATATGTTTTATGAAATTAACTGGAAGAGATGTAATTTATAAAACGTCCAAATTAGAAGTGACCACGTCAGGATGGCGGAGCGGTCTAAGGCGCAAACTCAAGGGGCTCAGTTTCCTTCGTTCACAACGTGAATCTGTGTATTCTGGTCCTCGTATGAGGGGGTGGGTTCGAATCCCACTTCTGACACGATATGTTTTATGAAATTAACTGGAAGAGATGTAATTTATAAAACGTCCAAATTAGAAGTGACCACGTCAGGATGGCGGAGCGGTCTAAGGCGCAAGACTCAAGGGGTCGTAGTTTCTTTCGTTCACAACGTGAATCTGTGTATTCTGGTCCTCGTATGAGGGCGTGGGTTCGAATCCCACTTCTGACACGATATGTTTTATGAAATTAACTGGAAGAGATGTAATTTATAAAACGTCCAAATTAGAAGTGACCACGTCAGGATGGCGGAGCGGTCTAAGGCGCCAGACTCAAGGGGCTCAGTTTCCTTCGTTCACAACGTGAATCTGTGTATTCTGGTCCTCGTATGAGGGGTGGGTTCGAATCCCACTTCTGACACGATATGTTTTATGAAATTAACTGGAAGAGATGTAATTTATAAAACGTCCCAATTGAATGAATCCAAGTCAGGGTGGCCGAGCGGTCTAAGGCGCCAGACTCAAGGGGCTCAGTTTCCTTCGTTCACAACGTGAATCTGTGTATTCTGGTCCTCGTATGAGGGCGTGGGTTCGAATCCCACTTCTGACACGATATGTTTTATGAAATTAACTGGAAGAGATGTAATTTATAAAACGTCCAAATTAGAAGTGACCACGTCAGGATGGCGGAGCGGTCTAAGGCGCAAGACTCAAGGGGTCGTAGTTTCTTTCGTTCACAACGTGAATCTGTGTATTCTGGTCCTCGTATGAGGGCGTGGGTTCGAATCCCACTTCTGACACGATATGTTTTATGAAATTAACTGGAAGAGATGTAATTTATAAAACGTCCAAATTAGAAGTGACCACGTCAGGATGGCGGAGCGGTCTAAGGCGCAAAACTCAAGGGGCTCAGTTTCCTTCGTTCACAACGTGAATCTGTGTATTCTGGTCCTCGTATGAGGGGTGGGTTCGAATCCCACTTCTGACACGATATGTTTTATGAAATTAACTGGAAGAGATGTAATTTATAAAACGTCCAAATTAGAAGTGACCACGTCAGGATGGCGGAGCGGTCTAAGGCGCAAGACTCAAGGGGTCGTAGTTTCTTTCGTTCACAACGTGAATCTGTGTATTCTGGTCCTCGTATGAGGGCGTGGGTTCGAATCCCACTTCTGACACGAATGTTTTATGAAATTAACTGGAAGAGATGTAATTTATAAAACGTCCAAATTAGAAGTGACCACGTCAGGATGGCGGAGCGGTCTAAGGCGCAAAACTCAAGGGGCTCAGTTTCCTTCGTTCACAACGTGAATCTGTGTATTCTGGTCCTCGTATGAGGGCGTGGGTTCGAATCCCACTTCTGACACGATATGTTTTATGAAATTAACTGGAAGAGATGTAATTTATAAAACGTCCCAATTGAATGAATCCAAGTCAGGGTGGCCGAGCGGTCTAAGGCGCCAGACTCAAGGGGCTCAGTTTCCTTCGTTCACAACGTGAATCTGTGTATTCTGGTCCTCGTATGAGGGCGTGGGTTCGAATCCCACTTCTGACACGATATGTTTTATGAAATTAACTGGAAGAGATGTAATTTATAAAACGTCCAAATTAGAAGTGACCACGTCAGGATGGCGGAGCGGTCTAAGGCGCAAGACTCAAGTGGACGTAGTTTCTTTCGTTCACAACGTGAATCTGTGTATTCTGGTCCTCGTATGAGGGCGTGGGTTCGAATCCCACTTCTGACACGATATGTTTTATGAAATTAACTGGAAGAGATGTAATTTATAAAACGTCCAAATTAGAAGTGACCACGTCAGGATGGCGGAGCGGTCTAAGGCGCAAAACTCAAGGGGCTCAGTTTCCTTCGTTCACAACGTGAATCTGTGTATTCTGGTCCTCGTATGAGGGGTGGGTTCGAATCCCACTTCTGACACGATATGTTTTATGAAATTAACTGGAAGAGATGTAATTTATAAAACGTCCAAATTAGAAGTGACCACGTCAGGATGGCGGAGCGGTCTAAGGCGCAAGACTCAAGGGGTCGTAGTTTCTTTCGTTCACAACGTGAATCTGTGTATTCTGGTCCTCGTATGAGGGCGTGGGTTCGAATCCCACTTCTGACACGAAGTGTTTTATGAAATTAACTGGAAGAGATGTAATTTATAAAACGTCCAAATTAGAAGTGACCACGTCAGGATGGCGGAGCGGTCTAAGGCGCAAAACTCAAGGGGCTCAGTTTCTTCGTTCACAACGTGAATCTGTGTATTCTGGTCCTCGTATGAGGGGGTGGGTTCGAATCCCACTTCTGACACGATGTGTTTTATGAAATTAACTGGAAGAGATGTAATTTATAAAACGTCCCAATTGAAAGAATCCATGTCAGGATGGCCGAGCGGTCTAAGGCGCCAGACTCAAGGGGCTAGTTTCTTTCGTTCACAACGTGAATCTGTGTATTCTGGTCCTCGTATGAGGGCGTGGGTTCGAATCCCACTTCTGACACGATATGTTTTATGAAATTAACTGGAAGAGATGTAATTTATAAAACGTCCAAATTAGAAGTGACCACGTCAGGATGGCGGATCGGTCTAAGGCGCAAACTCAAGGGGCTCAGTTTCCTTCGTTCACAACGTGAATCTGTGTATTCTGGTCCTCGTATGAGGGGGTGGGTTCGAATCCCACTTCTGACACGATATGTTTTATGAAATTAACTGGAAGAGATGTAATTTATAAAACGTCCAAATTAGAAGTGACCACGTCAGGATGGCGGAGCGGTCTAAGGCGCAAGACTCAAGTGGCGTAGTTTCTTTCGTTCACAACGTGAATCTGTGTATTCTGGTCCTCGTATGAGGGCGTGGGTTCGAATCCCACTTCTGACACGAATGGTTTATGAAATTAACTGGAAGAGATGTAATTTATAAAACGTCCAAATTAGAAGTGACCACGTCAGGATGGCGGAGCGGTCTAAGGCGCAAGACTCAAGGGGTCGTAGTTTCTTCGTTCACAACGTGAATCTGTGTATTCTGGTCCTCGTATGAGGGCGTGGGTTCGAATCCCACTTCTGACACGATATGTTTTATGAAATTAACTGGAAGAGATGTAATTTATAAAACTCCAAATTAGAAGTGACCACGTCAGGATGGCGGATCGGTCTAAGGCGCAAACTCAAGGGGCTCAGTTTCCTTCGTTCACAACGTGAATCTGTGTATTCTGGTCCTCGTATGAGGGGGTGGGTTCGAATGCCACTTCTGACACGATATGTTTTATGAAATTAACTGGAAGAGATGTAATTTATAAACGTCCAAATTAGAAGTGACCACGTCAGGATGGTTGAGCGGTCTAAGACGCCAGACTCAAAGGGCTTAGTTTCTTTCGTTCACAACGTGAATCTGTGGATTCTGGTCCTCGTATGAGGGCGTGGGTTCGAATCCCACTTCTGACACGATATGTTTTATGAAATTAACTAGAATAGATGTAATTTATAAAACGTCCAAATTGGAAGTGACCACGTCAGGATGGCGGATCGGTCTAAGGCGCAAAACTCAAAGGGTTCAGTTTCCTTCGTTCACAACGTGAATCTGTGTATTCTGGTCCTCGTATGAGGGCGTGGTTTCGAATCCCACTTCTGACACGATATGTTTTATGAAATTAACTGGAAGAGATGTAATTTATAAAACGTCCCAATTGGATGAATCCAAGTCAGGATGGCCGAGCGGTCTAAGCCGCCAGACTCAAGGGGCTCAGTTTCCTTCGTTCACAACGTGAATCTGTGTATTCTGGTCCTCGTATGAGGGCGTGGGTTCGAATCCCACTTCTGACACGAAATGTTTTATGAAATTAACTGGAAGAGATGTAATTTATAAAACGTCCCAATTGAATGAATCCAAGTCAGGGTGGCCGAGCGGTCTAAGGCGCCAGACTCAAGGGGCTCAGTTTCCTTCGTTCACAACGTGAATCTGTGTATTCTGGTCCTCGTATGAGGGCGTGGGTTCGAATCCCACTTCTGACACGATATGTTTTATGAAATTAACTGGAAGAGATGTAATTTATAAAACGTCCCAATTGAATGAATCCAAGTCAGGGTGGCCGAGCGGTCTAAGGCGCCAGACTCAAGGGGCTCAGTTTCCTTCGTTCACAACGTGAATCTGTGTATTCTGGTCCTCGTATGAGGGCGTGGTTTCGAATGCCACTTCTGACACGATATGTTTTATGAAATTAACTGGAAGAGATGTAATTTATAAAACTTCCAAATTAGAAGTGACCACGTCAGGATGGCGGATCGGTCTAAGGCGCAAAACTCAAGGGGCTCAGTTTCCTTCGTTCACAACCTGAATCTGTGTATTCTGGTCCTCGTATGAGGGCGTGGGTTCGAATGCCACTTCTGATACGATATGTTTTATGAAATTAACTGGAAGAGATGTAATTTATAAAACGTCCAAATTAGAAGTGACCACGTCAGGATGGCGGAGCGGTCTAAGGCGCAAGACTCAAGGGGTCGTAGTTTCTATCGTTCACAACGTGAATCTGTGTATTCTGGTCCTCGTATGAGGGCGTGGGTTCGAATCCCACTTCTGACACGATATGTTTTATGAAATTAACTGGAAGAGATGTAATTTATAAAACTTCCAAATTAGAAGTGACCACGTCAGGATGGCGGATCGGTCTAAGGCGCAAAACTCAAGGGGCTCAGTTTCCTTCGTTCACAACGTGAATCTGTGTATTCTGGTCCTCGTATGAGGGGTGGGTTCGAATGCCACTTCTGACACGATATGTTTTATGAAATTAACTGGAAGAGATGTAATTTATTAAACGTCCAAATTAGAAGTGACCACGTCAGGATGGTTGAGCGGTCTAAGACGCCAGTCTTAAAGGGCTTAGTTTCTTTCGTTCACAACGTGAATCTGTGGATTCTGCTCCTCGTATGAGGGCGTGGGTTCGAATCCCACTTCTCACACGATATGTTTTATGAAATTAACTAGAATAGATGTAATTTATAAAACGTCCAAATTGGAAGTGACCACGTCAGGATGGCGGATCGGTCTAAGGCGCAAAACTCAAAGGGTTCAGTTTCCTTCGTTCACAACGTGAATCTGTGTATTCTGGTCCTCGTATGAGGGCTTGGTTTCGAATCCCACTTCTGACACGATATGTTTTATGAAATTAACTGGAAGAGATGTAATTTATAAAACGTCCCAATTGGATGAATCCAAGTCAGGATGGCCGAGCGGTCTAAGCCGCCAGACTCAAGGGGCTCAGTTTCTTTCGTTCACAACGTGAATCTGTGTATTCTGGTCCTCGTATGAGGGCGTGGGTTCGAATCCCACTTCTGACACGAAATGTTTTATGAAATTAACTGGAAGAGATGTAATTTATAAAGCGTCCAAATTAGAAGTGACCACGTCAGGATGGCGGAGTGGTCTAAGGCGCAAGACTCAAGGGGTCGTAGTTTCTTTCGTTCACAACGTGAATCTGTGTATTCCGGTCCTCGTATGAGGGCGTGGGTTCGAATCCCACTTCTGACACGATATGTTTTATGAAATTATCTAGAATAGATGTAATTTATAAAACGTCCAAATTAGAAGTGACCACGTCAGGATGGCGGATCGGTCTAAGGCGCAAAACTCAAGGGGCTCAGTTTCCTTCGTTCACAACGTGAATCTGTGTATTCTGGTCCTCGTATGAAGGGGTAGGTTCGAATGCCACTTCTGACACGATATGTTTTATGAAATTAACTGGAAGAGATGTAATTTATAAAACGTCCCAATTGAAAGAATCCATGTCAGGATGGCCGAGCGGTCTAAGGCGCAAGACTCAAGGGGTTAGTTTCTTTCGTTCACAACGTGAATCTGTGTATTCTGGTCCTCGTATGAGGGCGTGGGTTCGAATGCCACTTCTGACACGAAGTGGTTTATGAAATTAACTGGAAGAGATGTAATTTATAAAACGTCCAAATTAGAAGTGACCACGTCAGGATGGCGGATCGGTCTAAGACGCCAGACTAAAGGGGCTTGGTTTCTTTCGTTCACAACGTGAATCTGTGGATTCTGCTCCTCGTATGAGGGCGTGGGTTCGAATCCCACTTCTGACACGATATGTTTTATGAAATTAACTGGAAGAGATGTAATTTATAAAACGTCCAAATTAGAAGTGACCACGTCAGGATGGCGGAGCTGTCTAAGGCGCCAGACTCAAGGGGCTCAGTTTCCTTCGTTCACTAGAAATAATTGTTGCTTGAGATATGCATATATGCAAACAATAGCGTAAAACTGCAAATGAGTTAATTTAGTAAAATTACTGAAATATTCAGCATTCATATTGCTTCAAAGCAATAGCTTAGTGGTTAAGACGCCTGTGTAGTAAACAGGATATCATGAGTTCGAATCTCGTCGTAGCCTCGTTGTTATGATACTTAAACTAGTTTTCGTAGCTATTAAATTTTGAAAAACTAAAAATAATAGTTGCTTGAGATGTTCATATATGCAAACAATAGGGTAAAACTACAAACGAGTTTATTTTGTAAAATTACTGAAATATTCAGCATTAATCTTACTACGTAACATGGGTTCCGTGGCTTAGTGGTTATTTCAGTTTTCAATAAACATTGAACTTTGGAAAATATTTGAATGTTATATAAAATTAAGAGGGTATGCAATATTGCACGTCGCACTCAAGAATGGTACAAGAAACCTTCGAAAATCTATGCAACTCTAGTTTTGTTCTATCAGAGGTGGTCCCGACTCGGACACATTCTCAACTATTTCAGTTTTCAATAAACATTGAACTTTTGGAAAATATTTGAATGTTATATAAAATGAGGAGAGTATGCAATATTGCACGTCGAGCTCAAGAATGGTCTGAGAAGCGTTCGAAAATCTATGCAACTTTGGTTTTATTATATCAGAGGTGGTCCCGACTCGGACACATTCTCAACTATATCAGTTTTCAATAAACGTTGAACTTTGGAGAATCCACGAAATATTGTGTCTTTTTATGTTCAGTCTGAACTGTTGCAACTGATAATTCGAGGCAGCAAAACTGAGAATAATTATGTTTACAATGAACTCTTCAGAATTTGTGGTGGGAAGGCTAAGTATACAGATTGGTGCCTCGTCCCCACTAGCAAAAACTAGTCAGGCCGACACCAATCCTTACCAATTGGTCCGAAGTGTTATCGGACTGTCGGTCGACCATACTTCTTGTCCAAGCCATTGAGTAGTCAAGGCGAACTCGAATAATCATAACAAGGCCTTCCAGCCGACTCAAAACTAACTAGTCGAAGAGCAGTTAGAAAACGAAATGCCGTCGCTAAACCGACTAATAATATTAAGACGGTCTAGTGACACGCATCTACCTTTTCTAACTGGGGCTCGACTAATTCTGAGAGAGCGGTAGCTCTCTTAGATAAGACTTCAGACTGCCATTAATGTATAACGGGGGTTTTTTGTTTGGATGTAACCTTTTTCGTGTTATGTTTACAATTTTTAAAATTCCTCTGAACTACAATTTGGACCCTTAATATGTGGTTAAAGTTTCAAAATGATCCACCCATTAGTTTTTTTATAAAAAATAAAGTTTCTAAGGGTGGTTTTCATTTCCATAAAATTAATCAGTGTTTTTGGCGAAAACGTTCAAATTTTCCCTTAGAAATAACATGGGAGTTATTCTCCATTTTACCCATTTTGTCGCCATCTTTTTGAAATGTAATATTCGTTTGTTACGTTTGGGAACGGTTTTATATCCAAATATAAACCTTTTTCTAGGAGTAAATTTAAGGTTTTGAGAAAAATGAAGTTTAAGTGTTACATTACATGTTTTTACCTCTCCGAGTGACGTATGTCACAGAGAGGTTCTAATTTCGACGTGTCTGTGTCTGTGTGTGTGTCTGTTGTTACACCCACGTGACCGCGTTCGCAGTTTCCAAATCGGAGCAACGTGTTCGCCATTTCCGAACTGCTTTCACAGTCACGGAAATGGCTCCTCTTTTAGAGTTCTCACACCATTATCTCCTGGTTTTTGTCCATCCCACATGGACACCAGTCTGTACTTACTGGCTTCTAATCACCACCATCTTTTGGTCTTCGTCCATCCCACATGGACACCATTCTGAACATACTGGCTTATAATCACCAACATCTTCTGGTCTTCGTCCATTCCACTTGGACACCAGTCTGTACATACTGGCTTCTAATCTCCACCATCTTCTGGTCTTTGTTTTACTCCATTCCACTTGGACACCAGTCTGTACATACTGGCTTCTAACACCACCATCTTCTGGTCATTGTCCATCCCCCATGGAAACCAGTCTGTACACACTGGCTTCTAACACTACCATCTTCTGGTCTTCGTTTTTGTCCATCCCACATGGACACCAGTCTCCTCACCTGGCTTCTACTCCATCGTCATCGTTGGGTTTAAGCCATTCGCGGCGATCAGCTAGGGTTACGAGAAACGTCTTGCCTCCCTAGGGTGGGTTGACCACGATAGGTTTTCGCAATTGCGGTTGTTCTTGCTTTTAACTGTAGTTCGACACCCTTATATACTACCTATTTGATTAAGGCGAAGCAACCGGCGTATGCTTCATTTCAAACGCCAATATTAGTCAAGTCTCTCAAGAATGTTTAATTGTTCTTTTTTAAAACGATGTAACGTTCAATAAGGCGAATAACTAACGAAGAAAATATTAATTATATTTATTTTAATATTTAAGATAATCTTGTTTCTCAATTCAAAATTAATACGGAAAGAGTTAAAAAGCAGTCTATGTTTTTGTCTGTGTGTGTCCGTCCGTTGTTATAGTAGTGCGCTGCGTTAGATGTTCGTTTTGTTTTGATGTGTAAAGGAATCCTACAGAACCATAATATTCCCTTTATCCTTAATATAAAGTGAATATGTGGAAATATTTTTCGTAATTATGATGCATTTAGTACTTTTGTAGCTTTAAAGCTCTATTTCATTTTGATATTCCAAAGATTTTTTTTAATATTATTATTTAAAATGGATGTTTATATATTTTAGACTTAAGCTATACTACATCTGTTTATAGCATAATCCTTTCTAAAGTGAATTCAAGCACAACGCTACTATGTTGGTCAAATGAACTTTTATTTGTCAATAGGCCTAGGGAACCAAATAGTAAACGCATGGGTTTGGTTTTCGTTTCTGTAATGCAGAGACATTAACGGTTCAGAGTGAGCCGAAAGTAAAATACACTTTTAAATAATTAGGCTTAGATTATATAATCATGGTGGAAATCTGGCCCGCGTTCAGCAGAGCCTAGCGCTGTTAGCAGTGTCCTACATAACGGGATTTTGTTTTTGAATTTTGACGTCACGGTGGTTAGCGCTGAGCTAGCGCGGTCTTCAAAGAAAATAGTCGGCTTTTTGGATAACGTGACGTAAAACGCGTAGTTCTCAGCTTGGCGAAAAAACCATGGAGGATTAATACAAATAGCTCTATGGGACTATAGCTATTTAATTGGCGTGAAACCAGTTGATCACGCGAGAATTTTAAGAGATATGTTAGTTTCTAATTTTAATTATAAAAGTTGTTATCTATCTCTATAAATATGTTATCATACAATTTTTGTTAAGCCTTGGTACCTTGCACGCTTTATTGCGCTAGCGTCATTTATAAAACGCCGATGACCGGAGAAAAGCTATGACGACAGACTTCACCGGTAAACATTTCCAAAATCCGCCGTCTTTTTTGGTGAGCTCTGCTGAACGCAGCCCAGAGTCCCAGACCAGTGAAAGGTCTGATCGTAATCGGATAATAGCTTCGTGTTTTCATGCTTTTTATGGTACGCATTTACTTTCAGTGTGTGTAGCCACAAATAAGCTTTGGTGTTGTGTAACGTTAACAGTCATGTTGACAAACTAAGAAAATCGTTGAGGTGAAACGAGAGGATTGTGTTTATATGGCAACCCTGTTGTGAATATGTCTTTGAACATAGAGGGCATACAGTTGAGGAGTAGAAAATTGGGCCTTTACAAACACGTAAAGGTAATATCCCTCCAAAGTTTTATCTCTTCATTTCCCGTTTTTCCCCCATCGGATGATTTTAATGTGTACAAGTATATCATTATTGGATGTAAAATGTCGTCTGATTTACAGTATATTTGCTATGCTTTGTATACTGCTTTAATATTTCATAAATTTTAACTTAAGAAACATTTCCATATCTGGGTAAATAAGTTTGTAAGTAGTCGTCTTGACTCGGAGAGGTAATATTTTGGTTTTCCCAACTTGTATTCTTACTAGGCAGCCTTTTATCCTCCGCGAGTGGCGTATATATCATATTAAAGAAAATAAATAATATTAATTTTATTTAATAAGATAATCTTGTTTCTCATCTCAAAATTAATACAAAAAGAGTTAAAAAGCAGTCTGTGCTTGTCTATGTATGTGTGTCCGTTTTTATACTAGTGCACCGTGATAGCAGTTCGCCAGGTTATGCGTAAAGGTATAATCCTATTGTGCAGAATTCCATTACACCGAATCCCGCCAATGTTTTTAGTGAATTTAGCCGAACCGCGGGTTTGGTATTTACAATTCAAACGACGCTATTTGTCGAATTAAGCCAACCAAAAAATGTTATGTAGTTTAATTTCTATTAATGTAGTTTTTAATGAAAGTGTTTTAAATACATTTTACTGACTTGGAAACGCCACTATTTGACGACTAACTAGGTTAGGTTTGGTTTGTTATGAGGTCGTCTGTTCCTCTTTGGAGCGGTTACACACTTCAAGTACATCTGGCTTAAAAAATTTCATGATGAATTTAGCATAAAAATTATTCAATATTAGCAATTGGTTTTATTGTGTCACATTTTGCTGATATATTTTGTTTGGATCTAGTGTTCACTTTATGTAGGCCTTAAATTGTTTTAATTTAATTTAATTTATTTAATGTCCATTAGGAAAAAAGTGCAGGTTTTTCGGTGCAAAGGGATTGTCCCATTGGACAGAATCTAAATCCGCCAAACTGAGGGTTTTTTCGATTGAATGGGACTGGGTTCGGTTGATAGGGATTCGGCGCAATGCTACTGAAGCATATGTTAATACATCCTACAAAACCTTGTTATTTTTCATGATGTTAAAAGAATATATGAAAATAATTTTCGTCATTTCGTTGCCATTAGTAGTTATAAACCTCTGTTTCATTTTAACATTCCAAGAATTTTTATATCATTATTTGAACTGGCTTCTTATATATTACTTAAGCTATACAGGGTGTTTCTGGAAAGTCTGGCACAAATTAACAGGCATGTTCCTTGGGTCAAAAGGAGTCCGAAAGGTCCTATGACGTTTTGGGGTAAAGCGCTCCGTTGCGACGTTATGGGCTCTCAAAAGTAGGCCGAAAAACAAGGAGATCTTGCAGAATTATAGCACTAGTATTGTGGTTTTGACCCAATTGTTTTCGATTATTGAGCATAAGGCAATGATCGAAATAAGTTCAAATCTAGTGGAAGACCGTGAACGTGTTAAACGGCCAAAAGCGTTAATCCCTTTATTTATTTATTTATTTATTTAGTTTACAATTGCCCACTTTCGAATGAACCCCTTAAATTTTACAATAATTCGAATGAACCCCTTAAATTTAACAATAATTCGAATTGAACCCCTTAAATTTAACAATAAATCGAATCGAACCCCATTAATTTTACAATAATTCGAATCGAACCCCATTACTTTTACAATAATTCGAATGAAACCCAATTACATTGTTATACAAAAATTGTTCAAAATGGGCACCATCAACGTTTAAGCAAACTTGCGCGCGTCGTTTGAAAGATTCACGAACACGTTCGAAGATTCCTGGCGTGTTACGGATGCTATCACATCCATCAATTATCCTTTGTCGTAAGTCTTCGACATCGCGAACTTCACTTCGGTATACCAAGTCCTTGAGATGGCCCCAAAGAAAAAATTCGCATGGGTTGAGATCGGGAGATCTTGCTGACCACGTAACAGTTCCGCCTCGACCTATCCACCTCCGTTAAAAACAAATTATTCTGTGTTGGTCTAAACATTAGGGTAGTTTTCAACGTCCGAAGTTGTAGGTTTTTTACAGACGGCTTAAATGTGTGTACCTTAACGTGCTTCATGGCGTACGTGCACATTTGGAACCTTATCTGGAACTAATCATGGTCTACTTCACCAATTCAAAGTACTCAGATATCCCTCTTATGTATGGACTGGCTCGGGGAAATGCGGTGGAAGCGCGGCGCTTGTACCAGGAGCACTTTCCTGAACGAAAAGTTACCAAATGACAAACATTTACGGCAGTCGACAGACGCTTGAGAGAAACCGGGAAACTTCAGCCGTCGGGACCTGAACCTCGTGCGGCGATTGTTCCCGAGGATGTAGAGGACACCGTTTTGACAATTTTCGAAGATGATCCAACAACCAATACCAGGAACGTCGGGCGGCAATTGTGCGTTAACCATGTACTCGTCTGGAAAATCCTTCGAGGACATCAGTTCCACCCATACCATTTGCAAAAGGTACAAGTTTAAACGAAGCTGATTATCCGAGACGGGTCGATTTCTGCCAGTGGTTTGTGGCACGGGTAAATGACTTAGACTTTCCGCGTACTTTGCTAGTTTCCAACGAGGCCAATTTCTCGCGTGACGGGATACTTAATTTACATAACTATCACGAGTGGAAGCAACAAAACCCGCACGCGACCACTGTCATGAAACATCAAGTTCAGTTTAGTTTGAACGTCTGGTGCGGAATTGTAGGAGATCATTTATTTGGGCCTTACTTTTTGCAACCGAGGCTAAATGGGGAGGCGTACTTGACCTTTCTGCGTGACAATTTACCGGAGCTTTTAGAAGACGTACCGTTACGACTGCGACAAATAATATGGTTCATGCAAGATGGCGCACCGCCTCATTTTAGTCTTCAAGTTAGAGCATATCTTGATGTCGCGATTCCCCGGAGGTGGATAGGTCAAGGCGGAACTGTTGCGTGGCCAGCAAGATCTCCCGATCTCAACCCATGCGATGTTTTTCTTTGGGGCCATCTCAAGGACTTGGTATACCGAAGTGAAGTTCGCGATGTCGAAGACTTACGACAAAGGATAATTGATGGATGTGATAGCATCCGTAACACGCCAGGAATCTTCGAACGTGTTCGTGAATCTTTCAAACGACGCGCGCAAGTTTGCTTAAACGTTGATGGTGCCCATTTTGAACAATTTTTGTAGAACAATGTAATTGGGTTTCATTCGAATTATTGTAAAAGTAATGGGGTTCGATTCGAATTATTGTAAAAGTAATGGGGTTCGATTCGAATTATTGTAAAAGTAATGGGGTTCGATTCGAATTATTGTAAATGTAATGGGTTCGATTCAAATTATTGTAAAATTAATGGAATCAATTCGATTTATTGTAAAATTTAAGGGGTTCATTCGAATTATTGTAAAATTTAAGGGGTTCATTCGAATTATTGTAAAATTTAAGGGGTTCATTCGAATTATTGTAAAATTTAAGGGGTTCATTCGAATTATTGTAAAGGTAATGTGTCTAATTGAAATAAAGAATAAAAGACTGGTCAGTTACCAGTACATCTGAACAAACAAGTAACCGATATCTGAGCTACTTTCCTTACTTTTAATTACAATCATTAATAAAAACAAAGGGATTAACGCTTTTGGCCGTTTAACACGTTCACGGTCTTCCACTAGGTTTGAACTTATTTCGATCATTGCCTTATGCTCAATAATCGAAAACAATTGGGTCAAAACCACAATACTAGTGCTATAATTCTGCAAAATCTCCTTGTTTTTCGGCCTACTTTTGAGAGCCCATAACGTCGCAACGGAGCGCTTTACCCCAAAACGTCATAGGACCTTTCGGACTCCTTTTGACCCAAGGAACAAGCCTGTTAATTTGTGCCAGACTTTCCAGAAACACCCTGTATATCTATCTGTATATAGTATAAACCATGCTTTAGAGATTACAAAGTCGCCAAGGCTTAGATTCAGTCGTTCAAACCATGTTTTAAATGTTAATAGGCCTGGTGAACCAAAAAGTAAACAATTGAGGCCCTAAGTGAAATAAAAATATGAATTTGTTTTCGTGACTGTAATGACGCATTAACGGTTCAGAGTGAGCCGAAGGTTAAATACACATTTAAATTATCAAGTTTAGATTTAAAATAGAAGGAAGCGTCATGGTGGCAATGAGATCAGTGAAACGTTTGATCGTAATTGGGTTATAGCCTCGGTGTTTTCATTCATTACATTATGGTGCGCATTCACTTTAAGAACGTCAGCACAAACCAAATTTGTGTTATGGAACGTTAACAGTCATGATGGTGAACTAAGAATATCGTTGAGGTGAAACGAGAGGAAAGTTTTTATACGGAAAAGGGGGGGGGGTAGTTTGGATCATAGATAGTATACAGTTGAGGCGCGAACAATTGGGCCTTTACAAACACATAAAGGTAATATCTTTCCAAAAATTAATGGTTTTCATTACATGTTTTTCCCTATTGACTGATTTCCATGTGTACAAGACTTATCCACATTGGATGTACAAGACTTATCCACATTGGATGTAAAATGTCGTCTGTTTAGTCGAGAAGATTCGAATACTGCTTTAATAATTCATAAATTTTAACTTCTGCAATAGTTGGTTTTAAAAAATAACACTTGTGGTCTTGGCCATGTTGTTGGAATGTCTCTAAGTCAGGTGGTATAGTCCCATTGGACCGAAACCGCTTTTTGGTTTTTTATGGAGAATATATTTAAATTTCCAGCCCAATGGCGGGTTTCTGCTGAATGGAAATTTATTTGAAAGAATTAGTTAATTAAATGTCTGTGAGGATTTCGAATCACCGCAGCAGCATGGCAGAATATCAGGCTTTTAATTCAGAGGCTCGGGTTCAAACCCAGAGAAGGAAATTGTAAGATTGGTTAGGTTAGGTTAGGTTAGGTTATTATCCTATTAATTAGCTGCCACCTTTTCCAAACATTCTCCTACTAATTAGCTACTACCTTTTCCAAAATATTCTCCTAATATCAAAAGCGGATAGAATAACAGAAAGTCTGGCTCTCAACCTCTGAGCAGCTCCACGTAAAATTAGAAGCCCCCATAGTTCTATTTTTAGTGCGACCCCCTTTAAGCCCCGAGTTACAAACGGCGATTGACTCTAGGTACATGCGTGATCTGGTTGGAGAAAATAGTTCCTTTAGTCTTGCCAATCTACTTGACTATATGGTCTTCAGAATTTTGAGTGGTGTGTGTTTGCTGCTGCGCGTGGAATGGTGGAATTGTTACGAGCCTGTCGAGCCAGCTAAGTAAGTTTTTAATTTTAAATATGTTTTAAACTGTTTTTATGTAAACATTTGGTCGTAACGACCTCAGTATTAATTCTCTAGTCAAGTTAGTTAACGCAGACGTGTTTATTGACAAATAACATTATGCTAGGGTGCACTTGTTGCTCTTGTTGACCAAGGCTTAGGTGATGTTTCTCACTTTTTAAGTTTTTTAAAGGTTATTATTATCAACGAAACATTCTGTCATAAGTCAAGTAAGAAGCTCATGGTCTAGTCAAGTTAATCATCAATAATAATGGAAAATACGGATAGCAAAGTTATAATGAATGTGATACTGGACAAATATGAAAAGGATCATTTCTTTAAATTGGACGTGTCAGGAAAAAAGAAAGGGGCCTTGGAGTATTTGCATAGGAATGGGAGTTTAGAAGAAATTATAGAAGATATGGAAGCACAATATAATCTTCTCAAGTCAAAGCACGAAGATGATGTGGCGGGTTATTCGCAGTTTTTATTTTCCTGGAACAACTGGGTTTATAATTTGGTGTTGGCCGAAGGTGCTCCACGTCCTGTTATTGTTTGTAACGCTATTTTTGAATCTGAACTGTCAAATGTGATACATTGGATTGCTTGGACGCTTTTGGACTGTAAGGCCGAAGCTCTTCGAGAGGGGGAAATTGTAGCAAATGAATTGGAAAAAGTGTCTGAAAGACGCCAACACGATTATCCATTAAATATTTCCACAGCTGATAGCGTTAAGTACAAATTGCGTCATTTAAAAACAGACCGACTTTATACAATGAATAGACTAGTTGGAGGAGCCATGGGAGAAATCTGGGGCGTTAATAAGCGTGGAATGCAAGTTTTTCAAAAAATAAAGAAAGGAAAGAAACCTCTCACCCAGAAGCAAAGAGACAAAGCACACGTGAACTACAAAATTAGCCTTTCTCTACGTAATTGCGATCTATTAAAAACAGATATTCCACCGGCCCTTGATGAAATAAACCAGGGAGGTTTGTTTGTTGCTGATGCGACAATAATTCCATATGTCAATAAAATTGTAAAGCTGGTTGTTGATGAATTTAGAAGATGGTCGTACGGAATTAATCCTCACAAATCCATTAGTAAGTATTACATATTTTAATTTCAAACATTCATGTTACTTTAATTTACGTTAAATTAAATTACTGTAGAAGAAACTGTGGCAGTCGTCAAAAACGATCCGACTTTAAAAGGTATATTTCATGGTATTGTGGAGAAAATACCTCGAATTAAACAAGAGGGATTCACAAGTGAAGAACTTGAAGCATATCGCCTCATTTTTGAGAGAAAAATCGTGCATGGTAAACTTGCTGATTTGATTAGAGGGCAAATTAGGAAAAGAAATGAGAGGAAAGGTAATAGAGGTGTAGGGGGCCAAACTTTAAGGTGTGTTTTATATGGACAAAAAGGAAAAAGAGGAAGAAAGACAATTCAAAATAAATCACACGCACAAAAGAGAAAATCAAATACAAACAACGGCACAACCACCAAAGAAAATCGAAGAAAAAAGAAAGGCCCAACCACCATGTTGAAAGGAATTACTCCAATACCTCCCTTGAGTAAGAAGTCAAAGGTATTAGCCACAGCAGTTAAGAAAGACATCCAGGCTGAAAGTGGTCCAAACATTTGCAGCGTTGACAATACAAGCCCCCAACCATGTACGTCACAAGTATCGAGACGGGGAAGAATAATTAAAAGAAGAATTTTTGACGATTTTAATTACTCTTAAAAACTGTGATAACTTTTTAGTTAACTAGAAAACTTTGGTTATTATTTTAATTTCTCTTAGATATTTTTGTTTTGTTATTTTAATTACCATTAGAAAATGTGATAACTAGTTCCTAAAGCTTAAGAACTTGGATTATTTTAAATACACTTAAAAACAGTGATAACTATTTTTACCTTTATGTAATTGAAAGATGTGATACCTTTTTTGTTTTAAATTTTAAAACAATTAGTAATTGTGATAGCTCATGAAGTGCACGCAATTAACGTGTTAGGCCAAAGTTCTTAGATTATTATCTATGTCTCAGATAATGTGTTTGCGATTAAAAACCAATCGTTATTTAAACTGTTACGCTTAATTTTATTGCTTTGTATTACAAGGTTTTATTTTATCTAGGAGGTCTAATCCCACTTTACGATAGGATGATTCAGCATTTTGGGAACTTTTCGTAACATTTTTTACCATTATTGCGCGTCTGCTGCTATGAACATTTAAGCCAGTAAGTTTCGAAGCTGCGATATATTTCATTTGACTGAATAATGTTTCGACCGCAGATCCATTTATTCTCACAGGGTAGATATACCTTGTTGGATGTCTAGTTGTAAAGTCTTTAACATAGTCAATGAAACCATAAATGGAAACCCTAAGGAGCTCCCATGTCTGCCATGCTAAAAAGTGTCGGTTGTTTGTCATTTTCTCATTTGCCAATATTTTTTCTGAAGCCCAAGTTTCGAAGTATTTTAAGCCTTTTAACATTGACTTGATTGGATCAGAATCATCTCCACTTACAGGCCTTTTGGATAGTAGACCCTCTTCAAAAATATGTTGACATGCCTTCAAATAATCGTAACAAGCCATGACAGACGGTGCATCTATTGGTTGCTTTTCATACAATGGGTTGGCATAGTTAAAGAGTTCTCCTAGAAGAGGATTTTGTTGCATGATTCGTGCTGGAGTGACATTTAATTTAGTCCAAGAGTCTCGATCAATGTGAGATTTCAGCAGACCCTTAACTTGGACCATCTCATCCGAATCTCTTCTGTCATCTTCCCTCTTTTTTACATCTTTAATTTGTAACCATCCAAAGCGAATCCCACCAATAGTAAAATCCCTTGTACCTTTATCCTGTGAATGTTCTAGTGCATTTATCATGTTCTTGAGCTGATGGCTAGGGCAAACTATCCAGTAGATCCAGGCCCCTTTAACGTAGGGATTGCGAAATCTTGTTTCAAATCTAAAATCCAGAGACCCATCTTGTTTAAGGGAATGGGAAGTTGACTTTGTTTTGCCAAGACTTTGTCTCATTGCAGTCATGTTGCAACTTCCTCCATCACAGACGAGAGCACCAACTTCTAGACCGACACTATGAAACGCAAATACAGTCCTCAGCATCGAACTTGTAATTGCTGCGTGAGATGTGGGTTTAGCAAACATAAAGTAAGGCCCAATGATATCAAACTTGGTACTGGTACATCGCCACAAATACTGGAGTACGTACTCTGCTTCAAGGATTTCTGAAGCTGTTTTATACTTATACAAGTCTTCCAGGGAAGCAAATTCGGTAGGGTTCATTTGGCATCCAACAAACTCGCCATTCCGCGAATTCCACATCATCTTTCCAATTATTTTGACTTCATCAAAAATTAACGCTCCTTCTTTCACAGGATTTTGTAGTTGTGGGTTATCTTTAATAAACTGATCAAATCTGTCTGATTCCGTTTTGAGATGTTCTAGGTCAATTCCAGGTTTACTTGGGATTTCACGTAGCTTTGCTTGTAAAGTGTGTACACTTGGTAACTTTAACACGTCAAAGGCAGAAAGTGCGTCATAAGCTGCAGGTGATCTCGAATAAACACTTAGTGCAATTCTATATGTTAAGGCTGACCATCTGTTGCCGTTAGAGCCATTAACACATTTGTCTTGATCCTTTAGAAAATCATTTTGCAAACAAGGTTTACTGTTCATCTCCCACGCTTTTCTTAATGCCCGACTTAACACTTTATTTTTCTTAGATACGCTATCAAATATTTTCTCTAATTCTTCTCGATCTTTTAGGTTAATCTCTTGAACAACTTCTCGCATTTTCTTATCTTGGTCTTCACTTAGTTGCAGGCTTGTTTCTTTGATCTTTTCTTCTAGTTGTTTTATCTTTCTGTTTAGAAATGATCGATTGCTTTTATTTTGACGAAGTCTGTTGCGCCTTGATTTTGGTGTTAAAACACCGATTCTACATGAGGAATTATGTAACTGTCTCTTTTGCTTCCTCGTTGGAGTTAATGACGCCTTTTTCTTTTGGGCATGAGTCAGATACCTTTTAAATTTGGATACATTAATTACTTCTTGAATTTGTAGGTTAATTTTGAAAAATTACCAGTTCAGAGCTCGACATTTGCGACATTGATAAAGCTTGTTCTGAATTTTATCTTTACTGGCATTAACTGGAGGTACAAACCATACGAAACATTCCTTGGATTGATAACGTTCGAAAGGGGCAGTAAATTTGACAAGATTCTTTGTAGTTTCCAGCCCTTCACATTCATTCTGATATAAAAGATTTAAGCATTATAATTTATATACATTATTTTAATATTAATAATAAATTGGTATTTACTAACTTTAGATATTCCTGAGCAGAACACCTTGTTTTCATTTAAAAGGTTCAATTTAACAGAAATAATATCCGTTTTCAATGTTGCAGTGGCAAAATCAAAATATTCAAATTCTTCAGCAGATTCAAAAAGAGTCAAAATTGTCCCTTTTCCCGTTGAATCAAATAACATCCTGATTGGTGTATCATAATAAGAAGAAACACCAATTAATCCATTATTTTTAGAAATTTCTAGTTGTTCCAAAAGACCATTTTGATTTGTCAAATGTTTTATGGAAAGTGATCCTAAAATATAAACAAAATATGGGTATAGCTTTGGTATAGGCAACCCTTAATTCTGCAAAGGTAAACTAGAAAAAAAGCTTACCTAGATTTGAAGTTTCAAGGTGAGGAAGCAGCTTTATCAACGGTGATGATGGAGTATTAAATGGTCGAGCTACTAAAGTGTCTTTAACGATTAAATTTGCAACTGATGTCTCTGATAGTTCCTCTTCGGGTTTATTATCGCTCTGATTAAAATCTGAAGCCAAGGTATGGGTTTCACTATCGCAAATACATAGTTTACGTTTCTTGGAATTTAAATCCATATCCCCATCTTCGCGTTTTCGTTTTTGGGCATTTAACTTAGCAATAGAGTTAATCTCATCCCATTTCCACGCTGGAATTATGAATCCAAATATTTCCGTTTGAGTTTCCACAGAAACACTACGTGACCCGTTATCTAAAACCGTTTCCAAATCTGTTTGAACTTCCTTCGTTAAATTTAACGGTTTTAAACTTTCCAATGACGTCGATGTTTGCCCAAGGCTAGTTTGAATACCAACAGTGTGCTGAACCTTTGCATAGGCATTATATTGAGTGGTTTTGTTTTTTTGGCATCAAATCTTGTTGTTGTTGTTGTGATCTTTTACGCGGCATTGTTAATACCAATTTACCAAGAGCGAAAAATTAATAGGTTAAAATGAACTAGCACTCTAGCACAACAAGGAGACCGCCATTTTCCAAGTAGTTTTTTTTTTTAGAAATAAGCAGAAAGCTTTTTTCTTTTCAAAGATTCCCGGTAGACGCGCTAGTGTCGCCCGGGTCTATTTTCGATAGATTTAATACGCCCCATTACGTAAACAAACTGCTTCGTGATTGGCTACCTTATCCAAGGGGGTAAGTGTGTGGTAAGACGCTTCTCGACTTAGGTGGAAACCATTGTAAAAGGCTGAAACTACTGTGAGAGCCAGACTTTCTGTTATTCTATCCACTTTTGCTATAAGTATTTATACCTACCGTTTAAAAAAGATTGGTGAAATTCTGAAATTAAATAATTAGCGCTACTGTTGATTTACCTATTCAAACTGCAATTTTACGATGAAATTCTGAAATTTTTTACGATGAAATTCTGAAATTAAATAATTAGCGCTACTGTTGATTTACCTATTCAATCCGCAATTTTACGATGAAATTCTGAAATTAAATAATTAGCGCTACTGTTGATTTACCTATTCAATCCGCAATTTTACGATGAAATTCTGAAATTAAATAATTAGCGCTACTGTTGATTTACCTATTCAATCTGCAATTTTACGATGAAATTCTGAAATTTTTTACGATGAAATTCTGAAATTAAATAATTAGCGCTACTGTTGATTTACCTATTCAATCCGCAATTTTACGATGAAATTCTGAAATTTTTTACGATGAAATTCTGAAATTAAATAATTAGCGCTACTGTTGATTTACCTATTCAATCCGCAATTTTACGATGAAATTCTGAAATTTTTTACGATGAAATTCTGAAATTAAATAATTAGCGCTACTGTTGATTTACCTATTCAATCTGCAATTTTACGATGAAATTCTGAAATTTTTTACGATGAAATTCTGAAATTAAATAATTAGCGCTACTGTTGATTTACCTATTCAATCCGCAATTTTACGATGAAATTCTGAAATTAAATAATTAGCGCTACTGTTGATTTACCTATTCAATCCGCAATTTTACGATGAAATTCTGAAATTAAATAATTAGCGCTACTGTTGATTTACCTATTCAATCTGCAATTTTACGATGAAATTCTGAAATTTTTTACGATGAAATTCTGAAATTAAATAATTAGCGCTACTGTTGATTTACCTATTCAATCCGCAATTTTACGATGAAATTCTGAAATTTTTTACGATGAAATTCTGAAATTAAATAATTAGCGCTACTGTTGATTTACCTATTCAATCTGCAATTTTACGATGAAATTCTGAAATTTTTTACGATGAAATTCTGAAATTAAATAATTAGCGCTACTGTTGATTTACCTATTCAATCTGCAATTTTACGATGAAATTCTGAAATTAAATAATTAGCGCTACTGTTGATTTACCTATTCAATCCGCAATTTTACGATGAAATTATGAAATTAAATAATTAGCGCTACTGTTGATTTACCTATTCAATCTGCAATTTTACGATGAAATTCTGAAATTTTTTACGATGAAATTCTGAAATTAAATAATTAGCGCTACTGTTGATTTACCTATTCAATCCGCAATTTTACGATGAAATTCTGAAATTAAATAATTAGCGCTACTGTTGATTTACCTATTCAATCGTCTCGTTTGCAAAGCAGGTCACTTGTTAACTCTGGGTACTTTAATATGTATCCTATTCTAGATAGTGCTCGACAGTTGGCGGATCTATTTCAAAATAACAAGAAGAGGTGCTGCCAATTATGCAAGTGTGAACATTAGTTAATAGAGCACCTACTAAATGCTCACAGGTTGTAGGAGAAGCTTCAAGTTCTTTTTGAAGTCCAGGAACGCAAAATTTTGGACAATTTTTCCAAACCCCCATTCGACACTCTCCCTTACCGCACTCATTTTCTTGTTGAAGCTCTCTTCTTCTGGGGATAGCTGGGCACCACGAAAGGGCACAATCAACGCATTACTTAATGGATATCCAGGGTCTCCGTAAATGCAGTATTCTTCCCCACACACATTTTCTAGCTCTTCCACTATACCGCTAATACGAAGCATATGCGAATCGTGGCGTCTGCCTTCAATTGATCCAAACAAATTCACAATAATTCCATCAGGTGACAAAATAGATTGATACTTAAGAGCGTGAATTCTCTTATGTCCACTGTAGAACAGCCATTGATCCCGTTTTGTTCGACAAATTGGTCTAGCCGTTCCGTCAATAAAACCCCAGCAATTTTTCAGCGGAGCTCCTCTTTCTGCAATAGCTTTTGCGTAGCGTTTTAAATCTTCCTTCAAGAGCCATTGTCTTCTTAAATCCTGAAGCAAATGCTTGTGCCGATTATAAATATAATTCAACGTAGCTTTGCATATGTAAGAGAGCTCAGCTTTAGAGCGGTTAAATAAGGGGCACAGGTCTCCTAAGCGATTGGGATACACCATTCGCCTCAACAAAATGCAAAACGCCTCAACTTTATCTGACTTCGTTCTGTTTTCACAAATGATAAAATCCGGTAGCGTTAACAAATCCACAAGTCTATAGATGTCATCAGTTGAAAACCTGTAACATGTGCTACATTGTAACGATACATATAATAAATTTTCAAGAAACCCTAACCTGAAGTTAAATTTACAGAACTCCACCGATAAATTTAGTAGCGTAAAACGTTGGCGATACGGTGCTGGGTTAGAACTTTTAATCACTCCCAAAATTAGTAACTCCTCCACATCATCCAAGTCGTTTTCGGAAGCGTACAACAATAAATAATCACCAATCTACAAAGGAATAAAATTAGAAAAGGCAACCTAGGAACCTTAGCAAACCTCTTCCTTTTTTAGCTCTCTTTAGCTTTCTTTGTTCTTTCAACCGAACTACCAAGAAGTAGAGAACTTTAGCTTCAAATGTTTTAAATTCCATAAGAAATTAATAAAAATATTACCATATCTTCAAATTTTCGTCAATTTACTCTTCGTTAATTAAATAAATATAATGAAATTAATAAAATTAAAATAATGATAAATGTTCCGTTAAAGCACTAAAAAATGCAGCCTTTACCAAAATTAAATCTGAAGAAAAGACGACGCCCGATGACGATGTGCGCGGAACTAGTTGCGCGGCTTTGAATCTCCCAGAACAAGAGAGAACGGGGGGAAACCACGGCCGATAATCTGTAAGCGCGTTTCAAAAGAGAAATCGGGCAGTCGAAGACTCCTTCACCCCTATATCCTCCTAGTAGTACAGGGAAATTAGGATTTGACGTAGAACAAATTAGTAACAAGCCAATTCCAACGGTATTTGGAAGTACTAGCGGTGCTTATTAAGGGAAAAAAATTCCCCGGATTTCCGGTTGGTGGAAGACCACCAAAAATGGCCGCCATCTTGGAATATTTGGTTTCGGATACTTTTTAGGATAATTGCAGGCGCTTTTCATATACTTTGTAGGAAAATTGCAGGCGCGTTTCAGATACTTTTTTGGATCATTGCAGGCGCGTTTATGATACTTTGTAGGATAATAGCAGGTGCATTTCCGATTCTTTGTCGGATAATTGCAGGTGTGATTCAGATACTTTGCAGGATCATTGTAGGTGCGTTTCATATTCTTTGAAAAGCCGTCTGTCTAGAACTCTAGGAAAATCCATTACAATCCGTGGGCCTAGGACCCCACACTAGTTTGACCGGAATTTCTAGCAAACTCTATTAACAGCTGTTCTTGTCACCGTTTCTGATTCGTTACCTCAAACCACAGGACACACCTTAAAGTTTCGTTACTTTCCCGCTGCTGGCGCGCAAATCAGACTGCCAGCTCAAAATGAGAGAAGCGCCGTAGGTGGCGCGGTGATCGGACCTAATAAGAAGTTGGCTAACAGAGATCGTTCCGGATATGGTTAGAGTCCATTACTTCCCAGGATAAGAAGTCATAAACTTCTGATAGAACTTAATTGGTGAACAAGATGCTAAACATTTTCCATAGGGTCGAAGACGTTCTGTTTTATGAAGGAGATTTGGCTCCTGATTTACTAACAATTAAGGAGACAAATATCGTAAGTTTGTTCTTTTAGTTAGACTTCTATAGAAGTTCATTCGTGATGATACTCTCTCGTAGACGGCGACCGTGGTATTGGACGTGTTGCACTATAACTTGGAAACATTTTCTAAGGTGCAGGGCATGTTCTTCCCAATGGAAACCAGTTCCGTGTTCTTGTTTAGCAAAAACCCAATCAAAGTTGAGAAAAACGCGTTCCAAAACTTCTTTCCCATTCAAGCGAACGTAAGAGACTAACAAGTGGCGGCGCCAATTATGGGTCAATTGATCTATTATATTTTACAGGTTTATCTGTGGATGTTGGCTCTAATGACCCTTGTTTCTTTTATACTGGTCTTAACAAACAATAAAATTAAGGGCGTGGTCAAGGTAATTAATTCTCAGACAAGCGAATTGAGTAACATGGCTGCCATTATAATTAGACAAGGTAAGTATCCGTCGAGGGCAGTTGGGGACCTTTTCCACGATGTAACTGAAGTATTACTGCGCATGTACAGGAGATATAAGTTCGAGCAGATCTCCGTCGAACACAATCCTTTTCGGGGCGTGGCTCTTGGGTGCTTTCCTCTTCTCGGTCATGATTCAAACTTATCTCAAGTGCGAGTTTGCCAATGTCCAGTACATCCCGATGGACAGTGTGGCTGACAATTTGGACGTAGTGGAGCCCATGGTTTTAGGAGATAATTACATTGAAACGTTTTTGAACGTACGTCCTAAATTTCATGACGGTTCAATACAGTTGCATTTTAACCGACGAGATCTGGGGTTTAATTGGCAGACATCATTGGACCCAAAGCTCGATCTTTATGGAAACACTTGAAAGAGACGGATCAACTCTTGACCATGGATAATTCTGCCTGTGTGTCTTCATTGGCGTCCATACAGAGTACAAGAGACCAAACACTTTGTTTTGTTCATCACCAAAAGCATCCTGCTCGTTATGGGACCGGACTTGCTCGGTCTGAGTGAATTGGACAGAGTCCACGAGAGCTCACCTATCTTCACGGCCAACTTGGGACTCGCGCACTCGTCCGACTTATCCCCCGCCTGCAAGGAACACTTCAACCGGAAGTAAGTGAAAACTGCTTTGTCAGTCACATCTTGGTTTCTTCTAATAGCATTGGCGCGCAGGTTTATCAAATTTCAAGAGATTAAGTTCATGGAAACCGAACAAAAGGAGGCAGTCTACAAATACGATCACCGCACATTCCGTCCAACATTGGAGCAAGACTCGGAATCAGTTCTCAGTTTTGGAGAGGCGAAATCAACATTCGCTCTTCTGACCATCGAATTCGTCGCCTCGATCACTTATTTCGCCGTTCATTTAATTTTCGCGTCCAGAAACGCCCTTGAAAAACGTTCTAAATTCCGCCGGTCAAGAAGACGGCGATCTGTACTCCCATTGTGAAACTCAGATTCCATTATACAATGGTCAGCCCTTTGGGGTCAATCTTTTAGAAACGCTAGGGAGCAAAGGGGGATAATCAGGTCGCCGTGTAAGCGCTCTTTTAGGGGTTTGTAAAGAGAGATGCACCGACACGAAACTGCACTTGAATTTGGACACTCGCTTTAATCAATTATGTATTTGTTCAAAATCAAAGATTTAAATAAATATTCACCATGATTAAAGAAAATAAATACTGGATTAAATTACTTATTCTTTAAGTTGACTATATTTCGAAGACGTAGAGGACCTCGACCACGTCCCCACCCATCGGTAGGCGATTGTTAAGTACTGCCACGTAGCGCCATTGTATTTGTACGAGAACTAGCTTCTATTTTTAAGACAGAGGGGCGTCCTTTACGATATCGTACTGTACGACCCTACCTAATCGCCCACCGAGGATGCTGAGAGGACTTCGGTGGTGTTCCGTAGGTTTGGGGTACAGAGGCAACGTTATAGGTATGGGGGTTTACACGCCATGCCCGGTAGAGCCCTAATTGATGGTAGGTAAGCTTGATATCAGGCCCCGACCCCCTACATAACGGATTGTATATTCCTTTAAATCTGGAGAGTGCAAGGGAGACGTGAACAAGGGCCTATATCGTTAGAAGTACGTCAAGGTCACTTTAAAGGGGGGTTGCAGTATCGTCTTCATGATAGGGGTTGAGATGACACATTGATTGGGTAAGTGGACAACAAAGACGTAAGGCTTCAAAGTTACCAGTCCTTCACAAAGTCGCATTCTGTTTCAAGTCATATCTGCCGTCTACATACCCAATCAAAATTCCAAAAAAATTCTTCTTTGCAATTCGTGTGACGTAGACCGTCCGCCGTTTTCCGGGCGAACCACTGGACCTAAGCTTTTTCTAAAATATTTTGATATGACAATACCTATACCTCGTAATTCTACAGAGCTAGCACGAGAAAGATGGAAGCGAGAATTGAAGTCCTACACTCGGTGGTTAGTTTTGCAGGACTTCCTATTTAGTCTGCATTACTAAGCCCCCTATGACAGTGCCTGACCAGGCGTCGCTTTACCCAGAATCTATGATCTACCTCACTCACTTAAAGACCAGCTCTAAGTAACCAGTGACTAGGCTCTCGAAGTTGGGGACGCAAGCTAGATGGTGTGTTTTCTCTTTCCCCCCTTGCTTTGGCTTCCCGCTCGCGTTCTTAACTTTACACACGCTAGCTTGGGTCCTCATCAATGCGAAGTATCACACCTCCTCGGTGGTGAGAGCTGGTAACCACTACGTTGTGTGGGCTAAGCGGATACGCGTCCTTCTCAAGCCAAGGTGTTGAGGCATCGTGCCGAGGGCTGTATGGTACCGGGGAAGTAAAACTACGGTATCGCTAACGATCCCCTCGGGGCACCAGGCGACACCCCGTAATATCTAGCCTTCCACCCGGGTGGGGGACTACCGGGTGGTGATCGTTTACTTGCCCCCTTACTCGTGGGATTCTCATGGATAACACATTAAAAAACAACTCTAAAACTACAACACCTACGGTGCAGGGGTCTGCTCAGAGCAGAACCCACACTAGGGCCTGTATCCAGCGATACTCGTGCCGATTTATCGGTGCGTGTGACTGGTAAGGCTTCGAAACGTACCGAGCGTCGTCGCCGTAAACGACAGATTGCTCGGGAAAAGGCCAAATCGGGGTCTGAAATGGCCTCCCGCGCTGGGGGTGCGGTGGCACGTGGCACCCAATTGAAGAGGCACCTCGCAGGCGGCGGCAAAAAAGGCTAAGTCCTATAGTGACGCCGCCAGCGCAGAAAAGATGGCCATTGTTAAAAAGGCTATCCGAAGGCGGTCATCACGGAGGAAGACGTGGGCCCAATCCAGAAGGTGATTCTAGGGGCGCTAGATGGGATACCTTCGGGGAGCCGTCTACCGCTCCCTTGCGAATTTTAGCCTGACGGCTGGGGCCCTGGTATACTCTTGTGAGGATTCGTTCACTGGGGAATGGTTGAAGGAAATCTTAGCCTACTCGGTGGTGGGGGATGCGGTGCTCTCAGAGTGTGTCCGTCCATTGTTACACTATTGCGTCGCGTTAGCAGTTTGCCTTGTGTTGATGCACTACCGACGATTGTATACCAAAATCCCCCCAGCCAAAATCCCCCCGGCCAAAATCCCCCCATTTAACGCAATGCGACAAAATCCCCCCAATGTAAGACAAAATCCCCCCAAAATCATTATAACAAGACAAAATCCCCCCAAAATCATTATAACAAGACAAAATCCCCCCAAAATCATTATAACAAGACAAAATCCCCCCAAATCATTATAACAAGACAAAATCCCCCAAATCATTATAACAAGACAAAATCCCCCCAAATCATTATAACAAGACAAAATCCCCCCAAATCTTTATCAGAAGACAAAATCCCTCAACGAAAATCCTCTGAGAAATATATAACCAGACATACTGTGTGGTTTTGCATTAAATATATTTTTAATTAATAGGAAAATCTTTTGGAAAAGGTGGCAGCTAATTAATAGGAGAATATTTTAGAAAAGATGGTAGCTAATTAAAAGGAGAATATTTTGGAAAATGTGGCAGCTAATTAGTAGGAGAGCATTTTGGAAAAGGTGGCAGCTAATTAGTAGGAGAATGTTTTGGAAAAGGTGGCAGCTAATTAATAGGAGAATATTTTGGAAAAGGTGGCAGCTAATTAAAAGGAGAATGTTTCGGAAAAGGTTGGAGCTAATTAATAGGAGAATATTTTGGAAAAGGTTGCAGCTAATTAATAGGAGAATATTTTGGAAAAGGTTGCAGCTAATTAATAGGAGAATATTTTGGAAAAGGTGGCAGCTAATTAATAGGAGAATGTTTTGGAAAAGGTGGTAACTAATTAAAAAGAGAATATTTTGGAAAAGGTGGTAGCTACTTAAAAGGACATTATTTGGGAAAATGTGGCAGCTAATTAGTAGGAGAATGTTTTGGAAAAGGTTGCAGCTAATTAATAGGAGAATATTTTGGAAAAGGTGGTAGCTAATTAATAGGAGAATATTTTGGAAAAGGTGGTAGCTAATTAATAGGAAAATCTTTTGGAAAAGGTGGCAGCTAATTAATAGGAGAATATTTTGGAAAAGGTGGCAGCTAATTAATAGGAGAATATTTTGGAAAAGGTGGCAGCTAATTAATAGGAAAATCTTTTGGAAAAGGTGGCAGCTAATTAATAGGAGAATGTTTTGGAAAAGGTGGTAGCTAATTAAAAGGAGAATATTTTGGAAAAGGTGGTAGCTATTTAAAAGGAGATTATTTTGGAAAATGTGGCAGCTAATTAGTAGGAGAATGTTTTGGAAAAGGTGGCAGCTAATTAATAGGAGAATATTTTGGAAAAGGTTGCAGCTAATTAATAGGAGAATATTTTGGAAAAGGTGGAAGCTAATTAATAGGAGAATATTTTGGAAAAGGTGGCAGCTAATTAATAGAATGTTTTGGAAAAGGTGGTAGCTAATTAAAAGGAGAATATTTTGGAAAAGGTGGTAGCTATTTAAAAGGAGATTATTTTGGAAAATGTGGCAGCTAATTAGTAGGAGAATGTTTTGGAAAAGGTGGCAGCTAATTAATAGGAGAATATTTTGGAAAAGGTGGCAGCTAATTAATAATAAAATCTTTTGGAAAAGGTGGCAGCTAATTAATAGGAGAATATTTTAGAAAAGGTGGCAGCTAATTTATAGGAAAATCTTTTGGAAAAGGTGGCAGCTAATTAATAGGAGAATATTTTGGAAAAGGTGGCAGCTAATTAATAGGAGAATATTTTGGAAAAGGTGGCAGCTAATTAATAGGAGAATGTTTTGGAAAAGGTGGTAGCTAATTAAAAGGAGCATATTTTGGAAAAGGTGTCAACGAATTATTGGAACCAAACCAAACCTAACCTAACCTAACCTAACCTGACCTAACCTAACCAAACCTAACCGTTAAATATAATTTCGAGGGATTTTGTCGATTAAATATGATTTGGGGGGATTTTGTCCATTAAATATGATTTTGGGGGGATTTTGTCCATCAAGTAGGACTTTTGGGGGGATTTTGTCCATCTAGTAGGAGTTTTGGGGGGATTTTGTCCGTTACTTATGATTTGGGGGATTTTGTCCGGGGGGATTATGTCTGGGGGGATTTTGGGTCACACCCACTACCGACACTATATACAAGGCTCCCAAAACTAGTAAAAAAACTGGCAGTTTTAATTCGCCACGAATTGCCACTAGAGGCGCTTATATGTCTCAAAAAGATGATCACGTGAGCATGTAGCAGCCGTGTGCTTAGGCTCCTGAGAGGGCGATTGGGAAAGGATGTTCTTTGGGTTTTTGATTGTTGTATGTAATGTTTAATTATTGACAAATGCATATAATGTATATAATTTTACAAGGGAATTATTTGTGAATTTAGAAATGTATTTTCGTAGTTTTAAAGTTATAGTCCGTCAAATTAATTTCAAATTAGTGGGATAAGTGAAAGTGCTATCCAAGGCTTAGGAGGGTTCAATTTCAAATGTTTATACTTTTAAATTATCGACTATTTGCATTATTACCTAAATAATTAGTCATTAAACCCTATCTTTAGGGTTTCATTTTCTAGTCAATATGCCGTTTTGAATTGTTCCACAATGTGGGCTCAGGGATAAACAGAAAAATGCCGAAGGAGTTGGGTTTCATAGTTTACCAAAAAACGAAGGCCAGAGAAAGAAATGGTTAACTGCAGTTAATATTTTTGAGACCCAAAATATGAATATCCATGTTCAAGGAGCCAGGATTTGTAGTAGACATTTCAAGCCAAGTGACTACAATATTAGCTGCCAAGGATCCCGAAGGCGCCTTTTACCTAATGCCATTCCGTACATAACGTTGGATGAAAATAATCAACTAATAATGAGCACTAGTGAAAAGAGTAGTGAGGCTTTCTTTGGCAGTACACCTGAAACAGTTGAAATCAATTCTAGTCATTTTGTGAAAACAGGTGATGAAACCATAAGCCCATTGTCGAAAAAACCAAGAGTCTGTTCCTCACCACCCACCTTACGAACTATCCCTTTCTCACCTATTACAAATAATTACATAAAAGGCTCTTGTGAAAATTCAAACGTTTGTAAAAGATTGTTCCATTGTGATTTCACACCATCGAAAGATGTTCAAGAAACGCCCCTTGAGAAATCCTACGTTACTTTTGGAACACAAACAGAAACTAACCAAAAACTACAAGCTGCAATACTCAAAACCGTAGATAAATCTACTCAAGCTTCACCTATTATTCGTCACAGTAAGCCGCTGATAAATAGCCGTTAGCATAAACGAGCTGTTTGCAAAATGGCAAAAAAAATCGAAAAATTGAAGCAAACGATCAAAGCTGTGACATTTAAGCATAAACAGTTGCAAATTCAATCAAAAGACAAAGCAAATATTCAGTTTCAGAAACTTAAAGAAGCAGCTGAAAAAAACCATGATTTGAGTGCAACCTTTCTACTAGAACAAGTTATAGCATATGGTAAGAAGTAGCTAACCTACGAGGAATCAACTTTGAAGATATGTTGCCTGCTCTATAAGAAGTCGCCCTGTGCTTACAGTTTTTTTACGAGAAATAGGAGTGTTACAGTTACCCCACAGGGTAACGCTGATGCGCTTCATAGGACATGCATCTGGGGAAGATGGCATAACTTCTTTAGTAATAAAACGATTACAAGAGGAGTTTGCTAAGCTTACTGATGAGCACGAGAAAATTGGATCACTTGTTATGGATGAGATGGCTATACAATCTAAATTGATATATGACCGTAATCTCGATTTGTTCTTCGGTTCTACAAGTAAATCACAAAATCCTAGCACCGATGGAGATCAATTGGCTACGCACCTTCTATGTTTTGTCTTTCAAGGCCTGTCAACTAATTTTCGTACGCCAGTGGGTTATTTTTATACAGTAAATTTATCGGGAAAAGAGCTCTATGAACTAGCACTAAATGTAATTAAAGCGATTGAAAGCACAGGATTTGTAGTCTTGAGGATAGTAGCTGATAATGCCAAAACAAACACCACTGCATTTACTCATTTTGGAAATGGCACACTATCCCACTCAGTTCCTCATCCAAATGATCCAGAAAGAAAGCTATTCATCGCATTTGATCAAAGTCATATCATAAAAAATCTCAGGAACCAGTTTCTCGCCAGGGAGTTTCTTTTTATTGGCTGCGTTATTAAGTCAGAATTTATAAGGTGGCTCTATAACATTCAAAAGGGAAACCTGGTCAAGCCAGTGAGAATTTTGACAAGAAAGGTGGTTTATCCCACTAACTTTGAGAAGATGAACGTATTGAGGGCTGTGCAAATATTTTCAGAACCACTAACTGCAGCGTTAAAAACCATCCTAAAACTCCATTTATGTGATAAAGATGTCCAAAAAGATTTGGAAGTAACAATATACTTTATGGAAATGGTCTTCAAGTGGTATCAAATTCATGACATTTCGAATCTCACGCATGGAATTCATTCAAGGAATGAAAATAAAATGCCTTTTTATAACATCAATGACGAACGTTCTGAATGGCTTGAGTATGAGTTCCTTCCATTTATTAACCAAATCCAGGACAACGCCTGCAATCAAATGGAGAAACTGACAAAAGAAACATTCCAAGCATTGACAATTACAACCAAGTCCACAGTAGCCTTAATCAGGTATCTTCTTGAAGGTGGTTTTCACTACGTGCTGACGAGAAAGTTTTCAAGCGATATAGTTAAACTCACTTTTTGCCACATCCGTGGCTCAGGAGGCTATAATGACCAAATGGATGCCCGGCAATGTACTTTAGCCATTGAACAACATTTGAAATTAGGAATTCTTAAAACATCCAAGAATGGAAACTGCAGGGAAATTTTGACCTCCAAAGAAGTTTTGCCCCCAGTTTCAGTCATAAAAATCGGTACTAGAGAAATTGCCGAGATTGAAAGTATTGCTGATATAGAATTAACGAATTGCCAGTCACATCTTTTAACTTTGATAGAAACAGCTAATCGAAATGGTAAGATTTCATATGGCTTTTAAGCTCCGAAATTTCAATCTAGATAATGATTTTGAACTGTAATTCATTAGAACCCTGTCAAGTCACTATGCGGAACTGTGCTGTCGCTCTCATTGGTGGATATATAGTACAAGTTGCTGAGGAGCATACCGAATGCTGGAATTGACTGGAAAAACTAATCCAGCCCAATTCTCAGGGCCCCATATTTTCTCTCATAAAAGCTCAGGATCATGGAGGGTTGAAATACCCTAGTAAACTTTTAACAACTTTGCTGAAATCGGTTTTAGACTTTGTGCAGTCAAGTTTGAAGCAATTTCCAAGAAGAAATACCTTGAAAATATACGTTCAGGTCATCCTTCCTTTTTTTAAAAAACCACTGGCATGTGATGAGCAGTGCAAGAACCCTAATCTTCCTAAACTTTTGTTAGAAAAATTTGTTAGACCTCTGCTCTACAACTATGCGAGAGATGAAACTGACTGTAAGGCAAAGTTTAAAAAATTATATTCAAAACCTCAAAATAGAAAAGTTATCAAAGTTTAGAAGACTGTATATCTGTATTTGTTTTGTGGATTTAGCTACAAAATAGTTAAATTTTTAGGTCTAAAGTTCCTTTAAAACTAAACGTGATATTAGCTAAAACCGAAAGTGATATTAGCTAAAACCTTAAGTGATATTAAGTGATAACTAAACAAACAAAATGTGATTATTTTCTTTTAAAATAAACTGATTCATACAACAACGTGATAATAATTCAAAAATCCTTCATAATTAAAATTAATATTTCAAAAAAATTCCTTGGAAAATATCTTTGGTTGACTTATTAACTTTATTAAATAAAAACCATACCCTAACAACCTTTCTTTAGAAACGACCCCCGATTTAAAGAGACGAATAAGCGCCATCTATCAACCACACAAGTCAAATATATATGGGTGAGGGACCCCCCTTCGAAGTGAGCCTGTATGGGCCTTGTATATAGCGTCGGTAGTGGTTGATGTGTAAAAAAATCATACAGAACCTTAATATTCCCTTTTTCCATAATATAAGGTGAATATGTGGAAGTACTTTTCGTAATTACGATGCATTTAGTACTTTTGTTGCTTTAAAGCTCTTTTTCATTTTGATATTCCAAAGATTTTTTTTAATATTGTTATTTGAAATGGCTGTTTATATATTACTTAAGCTATACTACATCAGTATATAGAATAATCCTTGGTTTAGTGATTTCATGGAGAAAACTAAGACCTAGACTCCGGCCGGAATATCAAGTATTATCCGCAATAGGCTTAGTGAAACAAAGAGTAAATAATTGAGGCCGGAGGTAAAGTAAACTTTGGGCTTTGATTTTCGTGTCTGAAATAAAGAGACATCAACGGTTCAGAGTGAGCCGAAAGTTAAATACACTCTTAAATAATCAGGTTAAGATTTTATAACAGAAGAAAACATCATGGTGGCAATTAGATTAGTAAAAGGGCTAATGGTAAACGGGTAGTAGCTAAAGACTTTTTATTCTCTTTATGGTGAGCATTGACTATCAGTGCGTCTAGCTACAATTTAGCTTTGGTGTTATTTAACGTTAACATTCATGTTGGCAAACTAAGAATATTGTTGAGGTGAGATGAGACCATAGTATTTACACTAAAAACCAGTTGTGAATTTAGCTATCAGAATATAGGGTAAACAGCGGAAGCGTAGACCTCATTTGCTGTTCTTTTCCCCATTGACTGATTTCCATGTGTGGATGTAAAATGTCGTCTGTTTTACTGTATATTCGCTATGCTTGGAGTACTGCGTCATAGGGATGTCAACTTCCCAAAAAAAACCGGTTTTCGGTTAACCGGTATATTTAAATGACCGGTTTAACCGATTCAAAAAACTGGCCAAAAAAAAACCGGTTTTTAACCGGTCGTTTATGATAAATGTTGATAAATGCGATACTCCAACGTAAACTCAAAGACCAAATACTAGTACCGAGTAGTTAGTACTAATAGGTGTTAAGTAATGCCGTTTTCCATTGGCATTCTAGAATAGGCCAATGAAAAATTACTCGATAGATGGAGTAATTAAGATAGCTTTATACGCATCTATGTCTCCTTTGATATTGCTCCATGGTGGTAGATTGTTAGCAGCCAACCGAAGCTAAGTAACATTAAGTGACAAAAAGGGAAAACTTTTAATTTTGTGAATTAAAAAAACCCGATTCGGTTTTCGGTTTTTATTTTAAAAAACCGATTAAAACCGAAGAATTAAAAAACCGGAAAAAACCGGTTTTCGGTTAAACCGGGCGGTTTTTGACATCCCTACTGCGTCAATATTTCGTAAATTTTTACTTCAAAAAAGAGAAATAATTCCATATCTAGGTAAATAAGTTTGTAGTAGTAGACCTCTTGACTCGGAGAGGTAATATTTTGGTTTTTACAACTTGTTTTTTATTCGATTGAACCAAAATATTGTATATATAATTTCTATCGAAGTAAAAGTTTATTAGGTTTCGTTTGTCTTGTGTAAACAATAGTAACTAGTGTTTCCTTTCGAAACGTAAGAGGAAATTTGCGTGTTACACGCATTTAATGAAAGCCACATATAAGAAAGGGAGAAAGTCAATAGATCGGACCAATAGGTGTACAGGAACGATAATATAAACAGTGTCTGTTACTTAACGAAAAATAGTACATGGTTTCATAACATAGCTTATTTACTCGAAAAAGCAAGTTTTTTACGTTCCAATATCTTTTGGGCTTTTGCGCAATGCAGTTATTTATTTTACAATCAATATCTAACTACGCACGTAACGAAGTCGAAAAATATTTCCTTTGTAAATGAAATCATTCCCAGCGTCGTTAGCATTGGAGATATGTCCGCCGATAACTACACCTTCTACATCGGCGTAAGAGAGTAACAGCTAATTAGAATTTTAGCCAAATTATTTAAATTTATCAAAGTAGAGCTAGCGATGGGTTACTTATACACTGCATCCCGTGTACTATAAACGCATAAATTAGCTCGATTACATTGTTGTATTATTTCTAAGTTCATTGCGTTAGAATTTAACTATTGTTGGGGCATCTGTCAAGCAACCAATTTTGTTCCCAGGTTTATTTGGATTTCTTGCCAAGCTACGGGAAGTGCGTCAACTACGTTAAGGAGTGGGTTACCAATTTGTGCCACCGAGAGTAATTGCCTAAATTGACATATGTACTTCATTAGAGCACTTGACACTGTACCCTCTTTGCTTGATGGGTGGATCAAGTGCCCTTCTTGGCAAAATAAAATGACTCTTTTTAATTTTAATAGAGTCGAGGAGGTGTTGTATGACAACGAAAATGTGGCTCCTGATTTACTGACAATTACGGGCAAAAATATCGTAAGTTGTTTAGAAGAAGGATACCCAAGCTGAACGCCGAGCACGTGCGCGAAAGATAATAATCTAATTAATGTCCCTCTGTCGTAGACGGTCAACTTTATGCTGGACATGTGGCATCTTAACTCCAAAGTTTTTTCGAAGGTGGGCATGTTCTTCCCATTTGAAACCAGTTCCGTGTTCATATTCAGAAAAATCCCATCAAAGTTGAGAAAAACTCGTTGAACAACTTTCTACCCATTCAAGAAAACGTAGGACACCAACACCAGGAGGCGCCAATTATGGGTCATTTGATTTATTATATATTACAGGTTTATCTGTCGTTGTTGGGTCTAATGGTTCTTGTTTCTTGTATCCTGGTCTTTACTAACAATAATATTAAGGGCGTGGTCAAGGTAATTAAATCTCAGACGAGCCAATTGGCTAATATGGCTGCCATTATAATTAAACAAGGTAAGTATACCTGGAGGGACCCGATTCTCAGCGCAATCGGTGTAAATTGAAACAGTTCTGGATTAGATTGTCGCCAAGAAAAAAAAGATTACGTTCTCTTGAATTACTTCCAATACAGGCGAAATCAAGTCGACCACATCTCCGTCGTATAAAGTTCTCTTCGGGGCGTGGCTCTTGGGTGCTTTCCTCTTCTCGGTTATGACTCAAACGTATCTGAATTGCGAGTTTGCCAATGTCCAGTATCTCTCCTCCATTTCCATCCTCTCTACCTAATCTTAGGCAAGCCTATATGCACCCAGACACCAAGTTTAGCAAGCTGTTGGAAATACTAAATGTTATTGATGTGGGGAGCTTATGTTTTTCTCTGATCTCTAGCACCGTTAAAAATAAAGGTATTTTGAAGGTACTATAAAATACCTCCGCGACCTTTTTAGTACCCATGAACGTATTTTATTAGGTGTCTCACAGTGCGGGTATTAAATGATTTCGAAAAAGGTATTTTGGAAATATAAGGTATATAATGAAACCTTTTAGAGTTTCTGCGCTTCTGCTGGTATGTTATCGTACCCTGGAAGTAGAAAAGGACTTAATAGACTCCTTTAGAGGGAGTTTTTAGTTCCGGCGTGCTGATTATAATTAACACTACTAAAGTAAAATACATGATATAATACTTCAAGCCCAAATTCTCTAACACTAACTGTTTACTTCACCAGTAGCACTAGTAATGACAGCGTAGAAGAAATCTCTGTAGGAATATTATTAATAACCATAAAGAATAGGTTCGGTAGGGTAGAATAGGGTAGTGGTTTTCTACCCGAGATTTCAATTTCAATCTCAAGTTTCCTAGCTAGTGGTTTTACTTAAATATATAATTACATATAATTAACATTAATTATTTTCTTTGACAGCTATGTACACTAGCATACGTTACATCATTTAAAGGCAATACAATTATGATATAAGGCTTACATAGTTAATATAAAGGTTTGAATCCGAGCTTACGCCTTCAGTCGCCATTCAGAAAATATCCATGTATATGTGACCCTGAATTACCTTTACACTATAACAGTATCACTTCTTCCTTAACAAGGGGAAGCTAAATATAGTATCGGGAAATGTAGAGTGGTTTATCCCTTGCTTACTATGCGAACTCTCACGACCCCGCAAGCCTATGGCGCAGACACTTAAAGGCGAGATGGAAGGCAAAATTTTACCCTCATCCCGTAAGCCCACAACACAGACACTAAAAGTTGAGATGGAAGGAAAATATTACTCTCGTGTCTTTCAGTCTCATTTGCATCGAAGTGGTGTATTGCTTACCATGTCTGAAAATGATTCAAGCCCGCGGTAATAAAGGAAAGTTTACCAGTTTCAAATGTGGCGCAAATATTTTTGATGGCGCGAAAGTATAATTTAGACCTGTTTGTGGGTTTTATTTGACACCTTATTCGGTAGCACAAAATACCTTTAGAAGTATATTATCGAACCTTTTTGAGTGTTAACAGGTACCCTTTTCGGTAATAAGGAGTACCTTTCACAATTTGAAAGTTTTATTCCGACCTTTGTTGAGGTTTAAATGATACCCATTACGGGATTACAAAATACCTTTTAGTCCTCAAAAGTACCTTCTTCAAGAGGTATTTCATAGTACCCTTACACAACGGTATTTTGTAGTACCTATATAGGTACGTCTGGGGATGCATTGAAAAATACCTTTAAAGGTACTAGACAGTACGGTTATTTTTTACAGTGTAGCATCATTAATGCTGCATTTCTTTCAATGCTTTCCAATTGGGAAATATCTGACTCACTATCGTAACTTCCTGATTCTGAGCTCTGTGACTCAGTCCATCCAGAAATATTGTCAACAGCTTCATTAAAGTCATTTGTGGTAGATTCTATTTCTAGTTGAATTAATTGCCCTTTCTTAACGTGAATTCTATACAAATGGGATCGCAGAGACTCAAAATTATTGAAAACGTGGGTACTAAAGACAATTACGCAACGGAAAACGCGATTTGGCTCATGACTGTGTTGTAATCTGGTGTGTTTCAACCATGCAAGGAAGGTGTACCTTTTCACCAAGCAGAAGGAACATGTATAACTAACCATATTTATTAAGCTATTATTTATTAAATAAATAATTGTTTATAAATCCTTAATCCTAACCATTCAACTGTATTTAAAAACAAGGTAAAGCTATTTTAAGTTCTATGTTGATAATAATCTGAAATAATTATTTTAAATCTTTTAAAAATATTTCGAAATTTAATAATTTTCACTAAAGTTACCAGAGAAAGTTTCCTCCCCCCATCTTTCAGCACTAGCTTCAATACAATGTTGTTACTATTGGAGCAAACACATTCAAAAGAGAGAATACCTGCAGGCTGCAGGTGTACACCCGTGACGGCGCGATTTACTTGGACCTAACTCTTAACCTATTGAAGAGGCTGACAAAAGAAAAGGGGAAAGCAAATTTTTATGAAAAAAACCCCTCTTGGACAGCATTCATGGAATTATACCGAATTTTTTTACACGAGGCCTCCACCCTTTGTGCCTAAAAATACTTGAGTAGGCCTAGATGTTTTAAAGCTATAATGGGTTCGATAAGTGTTTTAAACAGATCCGATTAAACACAAATCAATTATTTAAAACTAAAGTTCGTAGATGAGACCTCTTTTAAACCAAATAATTTAATAATTTGATATATAACTTATTTGGATGAGTTCACTGTGAACACAAGACTATTAACTAATATGATTTTTTACAGAACCATTTTAACACAAACCAATAATTTAAAATTGACTGTGTATCAGACTTTTTCAAATCATTTATTTAACACCGATCAACTTCATACGTCCACAATTTAACGATGATTCTAAAAATCTTAATAATCGATTTTGGAAACAATCCAATCACACAGACATTAATTCACTTAGGTTTTTCAAGACAATTTTTGGTTTATGTAAAAAAAACTCTTAATTACCAGGATATTAATTAAAAATAGTTCTTACTTGAATTTTAGGCGATATCCTATTCCGTAATACCGTTCAGGACTCGGTGACCGACACACGTTAACTGATAATCTTTAAAGTGATTCCCGCAAACGTAAACTATACGACTACAGACCGCATTGATAAATTTGGTTAAGGAATAGGCCTACCGAGCGCATTGAGAGTTTTTATGGAATAGGCCTACCGACCGCATTGAGGAAATTTTTTTACGAAGTAATGAACACCTTTTATTCACGCGTACCAGGGGCTTGAAATAGGGTTGGATATAGTAAGGGGCTTTTCCATATTTTTTTAAGGTAAGGAGAGAAAAACAAGGGGGTATTCATAATGGGGGGACGAAGTAAAGATTCCATTAAAGTTGGAAAGATTCAAAAACGGGTTGAAAGTAAGCTATTGGTTTGAATGAACCAAAATGTGGCTTAGTCAATTTTGAACGTTAGCATTCAAACTTGAAGGCGTATTGAACGCATATTTCTAAGAGTTTGAGCTACATTTATTGGAATATAAATTGAAAAAATAGGTTGCAAAGTGCATCATTAAAGGCAGAATCGTCATTTCTTTTTCTTAGCTTACCAATTCGATAAGAAAGCACGGTCCAGCGATTACCAGTGTGTCCTGTAGCTGCGAAAGGCAAGGATATTAATTTAGATATTTAAATTATTCATATTTTATGTTGAATAATATTACCATTTCTCTTCTGATCTTTTTCCATATCGTCTTTTTCACGTTGTAAATACATTCTACAATCGTTATCCCAAATGTGACGCAAACGCTTTCGCTCCTCGATGTTGGTAGATGGATCTTTCCCCTTAAGTACCTTGTCAAGCTCTTCCGGAAAGCTTTCTTCAATGATTGAAACAATACTTTTCATGTCTTAATGTTGGCTATCTTTAAGAGTTATTGTAAGATCTTTCACTTTTTCCTTCAATTTTGCATTTTTAATTTTCATGTATTGGAAGCGATAATGTTGACGTCTCTTTTTTAAATTTGCACTTGATGGTGAAAGAAAGGTAACTGGGCATGTAGAAGATGGATCGATTTTTCTTTTGCGGCAAACAGAATTTAAACCAACTACTCGTCTCTTCAAACTAAGGTGCAAATATCTTCTTAAATTTTTACATGCTGTACAGACATTTTCAAGTGGGCCATGAGAATTTACAGGTTTTTTAAACCACGCTGGACAGTCTGTCGACATGCAATGCTCTTTAGGTAGAAAATGTCGGACCAGTTTTTTTGGAGGTTTAGCTAATTTCGGTATAATGTCCACTGACTCTCCATCAAGACCAGTACAAAATACATTTTCTTTAGAAGAAAAATCTGCAAAGAGGTCTTCTACAAGTTCTGTTATAATTTTCCCTTCCTTCACAATATCCCATTCTCGAACAAGGCCTTTATAAGTCACATGAAATGACAATTTTCCCTCAGGTGAAAGAATATACCAGCATGGATCACCCAATTCAATATCAATCATTCCTTTTCTCGTTACTTTGATATAAACCTTGATAAGTAATTACAATGAACTATTTAACTATGATCTACATATTGTTTCGTAAAAGATATTTACTTGACTATTTGAGGATTCCATCTCAAATGACATCAAACGTTTAAAAGTGGATACGATAGAGTTAAATTGTTTTTTGACACTATCGGGACCATCCCCACATTTAGGTTGACTAAAATTGTTTCCATCAGTCTACAAGTTAGAAGTAGCTCAGATTAATACCATGAAAGCTTCGTTAATTTGATTGATAATAACAGTAATATTTCAACCAACCTGGCATTCACTATCCTTAAATTCTTTTACTCTATCTTCAATACGTTCTGGTGGAGGCGATATCTTAAGCCTTTGCTCAACTTCATAATAGGAAAATAGTGTTCCCGTCGAAACTTTGTTAGTTTGACTCGCTTTCTCTTTCATTTTAATAACTATTCTTAAGCCTAAATTACACTGGGTTGATTTTGATTCTCTCATATCAAATATTCGCGTACGAAACCTAACTTAAAAACTTATAAGTGGCAATTTATAAAGGAAGAAAGAAAAAGATGGAAAGAAACTTGAAAATTCAATGGAAATGCATCTTCAGAAGTCGCAGTCCTCGGAGAAAGAAATTTCATTTTGAATTCGTGTTGTTACTGACCGTCATTAAACACTGGGGTTGCATTGTATGGTTTCTTGATAACCTTTATTCAGGGTGTTCGTGATAATTTGAAAAATTTTAAATAATGGCTCAGCTCACAAAAGAGATAGTTTACAAAAGTAACGAAGAAAGGGAAAAAATACGAGAACGATTCTTTGATGGAGGCGCAGAAAAGAACAAGGCGACTCGAGGTTTGGACTCGTAATAGTAGCCACATCCTTCAGTACTTGACAGGCGTACAGAAAATTTGATGCGCTACCTTTACTGTTTTAAAATGACTACTTCAATTTTTTTACTTCTGTTATAATTATAATAGTGTGACACAAACACAGAAAAATCTAAGTACTCCCACGATGAGCATTCTTCAACAATGATTAAACGAAATGCCCATTAAAAGAAGTACAGAAAATGAGAGTGAATAGCCCCTCGATGCCCTAACAAAAATTATAACCCTTAATCCTTACTTCAATAAATTTACCTACGTTATGGTAAATGTACGTCATACGAAGTGGCTAAAAACGATGATAACACACTGACTGGACGGAACGCTTTCAAAATAAAAGTGTTTTACGTCTTATGTGACAATCTTTTGACAAATACTAAAAAACGATCTGAAGTTAACAAGGTCACTGATGAAATGTTCAAACCTATTTTAAACATTAATACCCCCGATGAATCTTTCTCTGGAGGTTTCGAAGAATTGGCAGAAATATATTGCAATGATATAAATTTTGAAGAGCTTGAAAACGAACTGCTACAATTCAAACATTTCGTCAAGAATGAAGAAAGCAAAAACCCAGAATTCTTTCATTCCTTTATTCGTAACAATACTATTATTTCAAATTTCCAAACTTGGAAATTATTTTGAGAATTTACTTGTGTTTGCCAATTTGCAATGCAATTGGCGAAAGATCCTTTTCACCTCTAAAAAGAGTGAAAAACTAATTGAGAACCACATTAGCCCAAGAATAATTAATTTCTTTATCTTTGGTATATAATGAAAAGTATTTACTAAACGACTTCATGAAGAGATAATTGATAAATTTCTTGAGTTAGAAAGAAATTTAACTATTGAATTCCAAAAGAAATTTAAATATGTTGTTGAGTCTTAAGTCAATTAAAGATATTAAAAATAGTATGTCTCTTAGATTCTCTTAAACTGTGGTCTGTTGGGGGGGGGCTGGGGGCCCGGACCTAAGGCCTCGCCTAGGGCCCGAAAAATTGTTAATCCGGCCCTGAACGCCTACGAACTACTTTCGGGCACTCGTCTCTGATTGGCCGAAAGAAAGAAAAACCAAACACCTTATAATGACATATAACGGGCTCATATCTTGGAGTCCCTCAAAATATTTTGTCATTGTGCGACTGGGTGTAAGTAAAGATTTAACATGGGAAACGGTTTAATTGTCACACTTATGGAACATATATTATAAACTTATGACAACATTAATTGTTCACGATAAAAGTTATCGGGATCTTTTTCTAAATTGAATCTTCTGTACCTAATAATTTTAGCACGGCCACGTTTCCTAATAAACTCTGATTCATCTTTAAGTTTCAGCCATTTATCACAAGCTTCAACTTCATTGCTCTCTCCCTCATCAACATGATCGCTGGCGGCTTTAGTCACTCTACGGGCTTTGGAATATTCGTACCAGGCACCAAATTGAGCTAATGTTATTGCCTCTAGTTCCTGTGGCCTTTGAACATAATGTTCTAGCATCCCAGAGGCAAAAACATCATTACTGTCTGCTGGTAGTTCTTCAAGTTCAGATTGACTCTTAAGAATGTGCACACGATTTTCAGGGGCATTGGTGTTTATAAAAACACAGGCGCGACTGCACCTGGACACAGGAATTTGTAAACCACAGTAAGCCGCTTCCTGAGCGCTTACCTCGTGGGCATTCAAGAACTGATTAGCAATTAGTTTCAACTTCTGTTTTACTGTACATTTATCATTTTTTGCCTGTTTAGAAGCTTCGCGCAGAAGCAAAGACATCCCTCTTTGAGACTTTCCTATATATGATACAATATACATAACCAGTGCGTACGCATCAAGAACGAATTGAATGTCCATATTCGCCTGCCAAAGACGCAAAGCGCACGGATTGTAAGGATTAACTCTAGTATCTTTAAGGTGTCTTTTCAACAAAACTGTTTTCCTTTCGATGTTATAAATAACGGCAGAAATATATTCCACTACCGACCAACCCAACTTAGCAAGCAACTCCTCAAAACTATCTACCCAAAACTCTTTTTCATTCGATTGCAACATCTCATACAATCTCTTTGATCTTTCCTTACATCTGAGTTCTTCCTGTACGCTACCAGGCTCTCTTAAAGCAGGGTCGTAAATTATGGTTATGGGCATAGGTGGAAACGGGATTCCAAAACGACAAACGGAATTATTATCGACCTTCTTTCTACAAGTCGTTGTGTGTTTGTGAATTTGTAATCGTGTCAACAAATCTAAATGTTCGTCATTGTGCTCAGCAGCGCAAGAAATAACATTATGAATAAATTCCTCTACTTCCTTAACATTTGAGAGATCATTTTTAAGTTTTGGAGCATCTTTTATCCAAATCAAACCATGTTGGTGGGGCGGACCTCTTTGCTGTATTTCCACTCTAAAATAATAGTCTTCTATAACGCCAAGAGGACCTAATTTCTGTAGAGCCTTAAGCAAAGCCCGAAAACGGTGGTCAAAATATCTAGCGCAAGTAACAGGATCATCCTGAATCAGTTTTGCCCTTTCAGAAAAACTTAAATTCTTAATATCATCGTTAGGTAAACTCTCCTGCCCAGAGGTTAGTCTCAAAATATTCAGTAGCTCAGGCCATTTACTTTCGGCAGCCGAAAACGTTATGAAAAAGGTAGCCGTACCAAGCTGTCTAATCATACCCATCAATTCCTTTTGTCTGTGTTTCCAATAAGAAGGCGAGCTCTGTAGTCTATCTAAAACCCTAAAACCATCATCCTGCTTAATTAAAGCATCAAGAGAACCTGCAGAGGCTAAAAGTCCAGCAGTATAATTCGACCCATCTGTTCTTTTACTTTTCCTCATGCAAACCTGTATAGATTGACTAACTTTCAAGGTTTCCAATTTGACAAAAGAGTAAAACAATTTCGAAGGATTTTTAGCACAGCGCCTATCAATATTACGAAGCTCCCATTTAAAAATATCACCAAAACTTCCCTTAACCTTAAGGTTCATTTTTTGACCCACGTAAATGCTCGGGAATGACAATTCTTCCGCATCCTCGTCAAAGAGTAAAGACATTGGGGTTTGACCTTCACCAGGAGCAAACTTAACATGCATGGTATTACTTGGCAAAAAATTACTTAAAGAAACTAATAATGAGTCTTGATTCCCAACTGTTCATTCCACATATCATCGCTATCATTCTCTGCGTTTATTGGCACTACTGGATTATCTCCTGATACATCAACTTGATTTACCTGACAGTCATTTTCGTCAACAATAAATTCAAGTTCTTGAGGAATGGTGTCTAATATGTCACTCTTAACGGTAATTCCATGTTTAACATACAAAGGCGTTTTTACCAGAACGTTAAGGGCCTCTAAAATGACTTTGGGTCTCACAGTTTCGTACAAATAGGGTGTGTTATACTGCATTCTTCTCATAAACTCAATTTGAATAGTATCCGTGTCTCGAGGTAACCTGGGTAAAACCGAGGCGGTGGGCTCTACATTTATAGGGACGTTAACCACATTTCCTTTAATACCACGTTGTTAGTCACATCCTAAACTTCGTATTTGCATGAATGGTATTCGTGGTGATATCATTATTTCTTCTAAATTACTTATGTTACTTAATTGCGCAGGTATTTCAGGAAACACAAATCCATTTTCCCTTGCAAATTTTGGAATTTGGTTTCTCTTAACAGCTTTATTGCAAAAATATTTCATCATCCAACTCCCGTCGTTCAATACCAGGGACTAACAAAAAATCTATGGACTTAACACGGCCAGGTTGGACCTTCTTTCATGCTATCAAAATATGTCTGCTCTATAAACAAAGGATTTGCTCGCCTATCTGCCGCAGAAAATCTATTTCTTGAACGTTCAGAAGTCCTAAAACCTATATCTTCACGCCTGGCAACCAAACCGGTCTGGTTTCTATGACGTTCATTTTGTCTGTATTCTGGATTTTGGCGTTGAGCAGTCATGCCTATCTGGTTTCTAGCGCGTTCACCTTCCCTATACTCTGGGTCTTGGCGCTTAGCTGACTTATATAACTGGTTACTAGCTCGTTCACCTTCCCTATACTCTGGGTTTTGGCGTTTAGCAGCCATACCCTTTTGGTTTCTGGCTCGTTCACCTTCCCTATACTCTGGGTCTTGGCGCTTAGCTGACTTATATAACTGGTTACTAGCTCGTTTACCTTCCCTATACCCTGGGTTTTGGCGTTTATCAGCCATACCTATCTGGTTTCTAGCTCGTTCATTATCTCTGTATTCTGGATTTCGGCGTTTAGCAGCCATACCCGTTTGGTTTCTGGCTCTTTCATCTTCCCTATACTTTGGGTCTTGGCGTTGAGTTGCCTTATATAACTGGTTTCTGACACGTTCTTTCTCCTTGTACTCTGGATCTTGGCGTTCAATAGCCTTACTTAACTGGTTCTTAACACGTTCGCTAGCTTGGTACCATTCATGAAGCCTTTTTACCTTGTTGGAAAATATACCACCCTGATTTTCAATTTCACGATTTGAATCATTGCCACTGTTACTATATTCTTTGTTTTGTCTAAAAATTCTTAACCTCTCCAACGGATACACATTACCATGGGACGTACTAGGTATTTGTTCATCGTTCTCGAAAATTTCAGTAATATCAGGATTATTATTACGCAAATTATTGGGTTGCTCATTAGTAGATATCCCTTCATTTAAAGAACTTACGCTAGCGCTTACATCTAATTCTTTACCCTTCGTAGGATCATGGCTAACTGGCCGCGCGCTAAGACCAACATTAGGTGTACTTGAACCTGGTTCTAGAACTTTAGCCTTTTTCTCAGCTGCTAACACTTTTCTCCTTTCATTTTCTCGTTTCCTAAATTCAGGATCTGACCTCTTTGCCCTCATTCTTTCCCTTGCCTTACGCTTTCGTATTTCCTCTTTAGTTAAATCATTGTCTTCCTCCATTTTAATAAATGCTGCAATACTCACAAAATAAGCGAACTCACTTATTTTCCTCAATTCTTCGAATTTCGCAATATTATTTCGCCAGTAGTTAATTGATAGTCTACTGCCTTCAGAATTCTCAATTAGAATAAACCCCGCAGTTAAAAATAGGGTCTTTTCACAACTTGGTGGGCCTATCAACTCAACTATGTCTTCCTATCATTTTTAAAAAACATATATAGATTGCCAGCATATTTATTCGACTAGATAGTTTTTCATTGGCGTTTTCTATGGAGTAATTTTCTTGGATTGAGAACGAAAGCCCATTTAAAATTGAATTAAATGCATCGATATCTAATTTAATATTTCTCCATTGTGGCAGATTGCTAGCAGCCAATGAAAATCGGCATTAATGATAAGCGATTTTTGTTGAATTTTAAATAAAGAATAAGTCTCGCGCTTAAAAAATATCTCTGTACTACTAACAGACTTGCCAATACACCTAATCTTGTCGTCATATTTAAAAAATATTTCTAGATGGCCAGCGTAATTATTACCTTTGATCTTACTACAGCTATTTATCTCTAGCCATACAAGCAAGGAGGATGCACCAATGAGTGGAAGTTTATAAAAGAAATAGGAAATACTCTTGCTTATCTTTTTTTGCGAATTGGGTCAGAGGACTGCGGCCAAGATGCGATTAATCAGGTATCGTTATGTGTGTAAGCAGGGGAAAGAAATGAGGTATACTTGGGAGGTGACGGACGGGGTGTGGGGGTCAAGTCATCGTAGGATTGCCGACATGTGTCTTATTCCCTCAAACTTTGTCGCCCAGAAGCTTGGCTTACAGGAGTGCGCCACACTCCCGGCTCTCTTGCTTATGTTAAACAGATTAGCTTGAGAGCTTGAGTAAAAGGATACTGGCACGCTATCTGACTCCATTTCCCGTCGAATGACACACATAGTTCAACAAAAGACAAGACAATTAGCGTTGATACATATTCAATCGACGCGACTAGAACAAGTTTGGAAACCAAAATAAACCTCTCCAAGTCGAGACGCAATTAAGGTGTTTTTCTTAAATAATTAAATACATATAATTGATATTCGTTATTTTATATCTAGTTACATCGTTTTGACAAATTTTATTCCCTAAATCGTTTTAAACATAATGTTGACGTTTGAATTCAAGCGTATCCCTCTATTACAATTTTTAAAAATTTAGAGTATATAAGGCGATTGATTCTCAATAAATTAGTAGGAAACCCGCAATTACGTGAACCTTTATGTTGTGATCATTATATTTAGCGATGTTGTAAATACTTCTATTATATCCCTTATGTGTTTAAGGGAAAGTATGTATATTCGAATTCAATTTAGTTCAGCATCAGGAGTTACTTTGGAATGCTTTAAACGAAAAAAATCCCTAGGTTTTGTTTGCAGTGGAAGCACTGCCATTGGGAGGCTAGGCGTTTCTTGTAACCCTAGCCGATCGCCTCGTATTTCTTAATCCTAACGATGATAATGGGAAGCGAAAAATTGCTTTCTGTGAACTCCGATTTGGGAACCGCGAAAGCGGTGACAGACACACACCCTGACACGTCCAGTGTAATACCTCTCCGTCACGATATCGTCACTTAAAGATGTAAAAACATTTGATCGGCCCAGGACAATTTATCCAAGTGTCGTGAGTTTACTGGGGTCACCACCCGACTAAGGTCTAAGAACTCAGGGATTTTCACCGTTCTCTGCATGGATTGTTCGTCATCAATCTTGCGGATGGTTTGATATTCCATTTGGGTTGGGAGAATATGCGAAACTTTGTTAAATTCTATGTAAATTGTCCCTATTCCGCGAGGCACATGTTTCAAACATCCCACCGGGGAATATAAACCAGTCAGGTCACATTTCCTAAAACTAGGGATCCGCTTAACAGCATCGTGAAAGGATTTTCAGCTTCAGTCACTTAAGAACCACTTCAATCACATTTAAGTTATTTACCATCGCTTTCAAGTACATTTTAGAGATATGATGTAACTGTTATTCGTTATTTTAGTCATTTCACAGTAATTTTTATTCATATTTATTCATTTGACAACGTTTTCTAAAAGCTTTGATTAGACTAACGACACTTTTATCCGCTTTCTTAGTCATATTAGTTTGCTTTCAATTGAATGTTTTCGTTTCACAGCGTTTTCAAACGCATTTTAGTAAATTAACAACACTTTCGGTCACTTTTTGAACATTCAACTTCATTATCAGTTTTATTTCAGTAATATAATAACAATATCAAACACATTTAAGTCGAATAGCGGGACTTTTATTAGACTTTAAACAAAACTTAAACCTATTTTTTGTTTTGCCAATACTTGCAACTGTACTTTAGTCATTTCATGAACGTCTAACTGCTTTTAGTTCCTTTGAATGCGATTTAATACACATTTAGTAATTTCACAACACTTTGATCTACTGTCTTAGTCATATTAGTTCGCTTTCAATCGAATGATTTCATTTCACGTCAACTTGATCCGTATTTTAGTAGATTAACAACACTTCCGACCACTTTTTCATCATTTATTTTCATTATCTGTTTTATAATAGTTATATACTAACAATGTCAGATATATTTAAGTCGAATAACGTAAGTAATAATGTTAAGCTTAACATAGTGTATTCCAATAATATATTTTAAGCCTAACAGTGTATTCCAACACCTCTGTTTCGACTTACGTTAATGATACGGAATTTGAAGCAGGTGTTGCGGAACTATTTAAGAAAACGGTGCCGCCGTCATATTCATGAAATTCAAGCCAATATACTTCAACTTAATACTTCTAATTGTATTTTAAACTTTAGAAATTATTTCAACTAAATATTCACCAATTTCTCTTTATTGAAAATATAGACATATTTCGTAATTTCAAGGATAGTTAAATGTAAATAACGAGGTCGGCGAACGGGAATAGAGAAACTCGGATGGTAAATAAACGGCCTATGCCAATTTCAAAATATTTCAAATTTTAGGAGTTATTTATATTCAAATTTAATACTATTTAACTGAATATATAGGCATATTCCAAATTTTATTTCACTTAATATCCGAATTAATACTCCTAATATCCGAATTAAATACTCCTAAATATAAACTTTAGAAATTTTTTCAACTTATCATTCGTCAATTTCTCTTTATTGATAGGCCTATTTCTCATTTTCAAGGAAGGAAATGTAAATAACGAGGTCGGTGAACGGGAATAGAGAAACTCGGATGGTAAATAAACGGCCCATAAGAAACCTAACTTTCAATTACATGTTTTGCCCTTTCACGTCACTTTAAATTGAAAATTAGTCTTTTAACAGCACTTTAAACGACTTTTTAGTCTTTTGACGGAACGTTTGATTGGGGTTTAGTTAATTAATTAAACTTTAAGCTATATTTAGCTGTTTAACGTCAATATGTCTCACTTTTTATTCATTTTACATCGTTTTCAACTGCATTTAAGTAGAATAGCACGACTTTCATTCCAATTTTTCTTATTCAAGTGTATTTTATGCGAAATGCGTAACTTGTATTTGCATTGTTAATCATTTCACGTCACTTTTTATTGAAACTTATTCATTTGTAACAAGCATTTTAAAATTTTCCATATTGTTTTGAGTTCATGTGACCCGACGATAGTGGTGTATCAATTCTTGTTTAAGTTTCAGTATTGGTTGAATTATAGGCTCGTATTTGCATTCTAAACCAAAGTATGTAACATCAGCAAATTTGACCCGCCTGTGTTCCAATATTTTTAAATACACCATCATTTGACAGTCAAATTGTATTTCTCAACTAAGAAAAATCGTTTCATCCATTGTTGGAGATTGATATTTTCAAATTTCACTCCGTTACACTTTACACTTATCAAATTATTAAGGGACTCTGCAAGGATTCGAACTGATAAGGGCGTCTTGATTTGAACTGATAAGATAATCTACCGCGTTGTCTATTTCCTCACCGGCCTAGTTGCCAAAAGTCAACATGTCGATTAAAACCCGAATTAACAAATCGTCCCATGTGCTAACAAAAAACCAAAATGCAATCTTAGAACTAGGGTTAAATTTCGCTATAGCCCCTAAAACATTAAATAAAGAACACCTCATTACGGAAATTGAAACCGGACTTAATAAACTTAATACTACAGATAAACCCTGCTTAGCACAAAGTGCATTAAAATAATAAAAACTAATAACAAACCTAAACTCAACCTTCCAAGAGAACAATTCTCAGCCCTTAAAGAACTGAAGAACAACCGTGACCTAATTCTAACACGCGCAGATAAAGGCGGATGCATTGTCCTATTAGACAAAGAATACACACCAGGCTTAAACGAACTACTCAGTGACACCAAAACATATAAAGGAATAAAAAAGAGACCCAAACCAATTATTTCCACACCAAAGTAAAAAATACGATAAAAGATTGCATTACATTAACACCGATAGAAAAGAAACAACTTATCGCCACCCATTATGCAGCCTCTAGAATGTACATTTTGCCAATATGAAGAGTATGATGTAAATATCCGAAGTATTTCGCGAATCGTTACGAATATTAAAGGGACTGTAAAGAGGTCGGCGGACCGTTGAATTTCTTTTTTTTAAAAAAACTCACCCGACCCATCCTCCCCTCTCTTGTGATTGGTTGTGATCCGCCCTGCTTCGGCGTTTCCCCAGTTCTGACCCGCGAGAGTCCGAGATCCCCGCTGCGTTTGCTAGAAGGAAAGACTTTCGTTTTGCTCACCCCCCCCCCCCGGGATCTGAAGTCAATAACGACGTTTTCAAAAATATTTCCAACGGTCCGCCGACCCCTTTAGAGACCCTTTATGAATCTTAGTGTAATATTTTTTAAAATCGAGTAGTCTTGCCGAATTTTATGTTTCCATCCCATATTATAACGGTGGGAAACAGAGTATCTCGGATTTTAGTCCAAATTCCCGAACTTTCTCACGGTAGATACCGAGCATATAGCTTTACATAGTAGGAGAGTGGTAAAGGCTCGTTTACATGTGAGCGAGAATGGTATCGTTCCTTTCAACCGAATTCCCAATGGATCGAAATCCCATTCGACCGAAAATCCCGCAATGATTTTAGATTTCCAGCCCAATGGCTATATTCCCGATGGACCGAAATCCCAATCGTCCGAATATGCCCCTAAAAATACATGAATATAACTTGAAACACTGAAGCCGTCAGCGATTCGGTGGTGTAGTGGATACGATGTTGGACTGCGAAGCGATAGGTTTTGGTTCGAATCTCCGTAAGGTATGTTAATAATATTAAACGTAAATGTTTCGTGATACTAATTAAAACGCTCACTTTCATTCCTTTCAAGGCAAGAGATATATAGAATGAATAAACAAATGAAGTACAATCTTAATGGTAGTTCCATCAATGTCTTTCAGTTTTAAATTAAAATTTTAATATTTTGGTTTCGGGTGGGTTAGGTTAGGTTATGTTAGGTTTGGTTTGGTTTGGTTCCAATAATTCGTTGACACGTTTTCCAAAATATGCTCCTTTTAATTAGCTACCACCTTTTCCAAAATATTCTCCCTTTAAATAGCTACCACCTTTTCCAAAACATTCTCCTATTAATTAGCTGCCACCTTTTCCAAAACATTCTCCTATTAATTAGCTGCCACCTTTTCCAAAACATTCTCCTATTAATTAGCTGCCACCTTTTCCAAACATTCTCCTATTAATTAGCTGCCACCTTTTCCAAAACATTCTCCTAATAATTAGCTGCAACCTTTTCCAAAACATTCTCCTACTAATTAGCTGCCACTTTTTCCAAAATATTCTCCTTTTAATTAGCTACCACCTTTTCCAAAACATTCTCCTATTAATTAGCTGCCACCTTTTCCAAAATATTTTCCTATTAATTAGCTGCCACCTTTTCCAAAATATTCTCCTATTAATTAGCTGCAACCTTTTCCAAAACATTCTCCTACTAATTAGCTGCCACTTTTTCCAAAATATTCTCCTTTTAATTAGCTACCACCTTTTCCCAAACATTCTCCTATAAATTAGCTGCAACCTTTTCCAAAACATTCTCCTACTAATTAGCTGCCACATTTTCCAAAATATTCTCCTTTTAATTAACTACCACCTTTTCTAAAATATTCTCCCATTAATTAGCTGCCACCTTTTCCAAAAGATTTTCCTACTAATTAAAAATATATTTAATGCAAAACCACACAGTATGTCTTCTTCCATTTCAATAGAATTTCGGTCCAATGGGACTATAATAAAATCGCACCTTTTGGCTACGTTCGGTCGAATGGGACACCACAAAAAAAGCCATTCTGTCGAATGGGAATTCGGTTCAATGGGACCACAGCTGAGAGACCTCCTTCTTAAACATTTACTTTTAAAAATGCTGTGTTCTGTAACGCATGATATACCTATATCATTAATATCATCTTGACTATCTTCCTGATCATCGCTCCCTCCGGCTAAAAACTCTTGAACCTGAGTAATTTGCTGGCAACATATCACTCCATTGTTTATATCCGAATTTGTCAGTAAATTCCTCAAACATTGGCGGATTATTGCTTCTTTTTCTTCTTCGTTAGTTCCCTCTCCATGTAGCCACTCGGGAACACACTGTCCACACAAACAATTGTTTTTTGTAGCATTAACATCCAAATTCAAAGCTTCTTGAGGCCGAGGCCTAGCAATCTCCTCCCTCGCCCTGGCTCTTTCTGCCATTTCTTCGTCTGTGTACTCAGGTTCAAACTGAAACGGAATTACCCGTAATCCCTCCATAGTAGAACAATTTATCTGTAACATTAAGCTTAAAACTTGAGTTTTTAATTAAATTTACGCGTCAATTAAACACATTTGACTCACCGATATGAATAAAAACTAAGCAGAATCCAGAAAAGCCTCGTCTGCTAAAGGTCTAGGTAAGTAGCTTTCCTATTCGCTAGCCATTTGGCCAATAACGGCGTGTGTGCGAGTTTATCACGTGACTTTTAAAAAATGGCGCGGCTGCTCTCTTCAATTTTAGGGTCAATTAATTGGATTTTAATCGTAATTAGGGAAAGTGTAATTTTTTTATCAATGATTTCGATATCTTCTAAATGAGGCCGTTAATTTAAGGTCTAATGTTAAGTACCCTGAACTTTTCCTTTAAACAATAATTGAACTTTTGTATCCAAAGCATGCGTTTGAATTTTGGTAAAGAGACCTACCGGCCAATAAGCGCCCGCTATTTATAAGAGGCAATCCCCAAAGATTTTCTCAGACCTCAGTCGAGTCTCATTTACGTCGTCTGCATTTGGTTCGGAAATCTATATTCTACTTTTTAGAACTCAAAAGAAGGGCGCGGGTTTGATCATTTAACGAATGGCGGATAAGGAACATTAATAATTAGCAGGTTTATGCTTTTACGTTTCACTTACACTCCAAGGTTTCTCTTAAACTTACTTTATTAAAATGCGGCGTGACGTAATTTTGTTGTATATCTGATAATCTGATTGTCTAGTTATTAGTCTTAGGAATGGGAAGATCAGTGTTCTTTGTGACGTTCGGGCTTGAAAAAATTGAAAAACCCATCTTTTATACCTCAGCACAGTCAATCTACAACACAATTATTATCGTCCTCAAACTTTAGCAGACGACGGGTCCAGGGAAGTCAATGGTGACGAGGCCACTCTAATAAAATACTTATTTACCGCCCTTGGAAACTCAGCTTTTCCTATTTGAAGCAGACAGCATACGACTAAATATTCTCTAGACCAGTCTGGGAAATAGCACACTTCCTCTGGTCCAAAACCAGTTTATTAATTGCCTGGACTAGTTTTTTAATTCAAGAAGTGGGGGTCACTGGTCCTCGGGACCAGTTTATTAATTGCAAATCTATAGGAGAACAAAGGCTGGGACCACTCCGGAGACCACTTTATTATTTCGGACACTAGGGGGTCACTGGTCCCAAGGACTAGTTTAAAAAATATCCTTTTTTCCCAGACTGCTCTAAACTTCACGGGATTGGTTGATTTGTCTCTATCCCTAAAGAGGTTTTCATTGGCCGGTAGGTAAGTGTGCTAAAATCGAAAGCCATTGCTAAGCCTAACAAATTTTAAAAAATTAAATTTTCATTGAAAAAAATGTTTGAAAAGTCAGAAAAAATTAGAGACTTCATATTTAATTAAAACAAACCAGGAAAAAATAAAACACGGCCCTAAAATTTTCATCTGACAGTATTCCTTTAAGTTAAAAAAATTAATATCGAAGGCGTAACCGATATTGGTAAACTGACCATCACTAATTGCTTAACTTAATAATTTCAACTAAACTGTTCAAAACATTTGGGAAAGGCTTAGGTTAAAAATGAGTTGAGTTCTAATTTTAAATATATGGGCTAGATAATTTATCGTAGATGATTTATAGCCTTAGTGTAATTTCTGCTTAAGTAATATTACGCAATGAAAGAAAAACTGTTGAGCCTTTGGGATGAGTAAGTGTTTAACGGGAGATAGAAATACCATTTTGGATTTGGGTTAGAGAAATAAGAGAGAAATTCCGAATTATTGAGAAAAAGAAAGTCCACGCAATCAAGAAAGACGGATTGAAAAATGGGTTGCTACTTTTTCCCACTTTCCGATCTCCAGTCTCTTTTCGTTAGGTTTGTTTTACTGAGTTATGTCGGTAATATTCTAAGCAGGGACAATAATATGATAACTTTGACAAAGCTATAGGGGAAATTGCCTCACTGGACAAATTTCCTAAAAATATATTATTTGTGCAATAATGTTTCGGTGTGACGGGCCCATCTTGTTTGCTACCGCTTTTCATTGATTTCTAACTTAAATTTTCGATTTTTTTTCACTCTCAAAATACTGGCAGCTAGCTACCAAGTATTTGACTGTAAATTTTACGGTAATTTCTTAGTGTACTTATTGAATTAAGAGTTAGTGTCAAACTCTCGCGTTCTATGAGGGCATCGTACGACCTTGAACAAAAAGGTAGTGGTTTCAAAATTTTGCTCGTTAAGCTTGACAAATTTTATGGTCATTGCGAGTGTCAACTTACCTACCAGGTTAACCCTTTTTTAAGATATCACTCGCGTGATAAATTACATTTGCGAAAAAAAAAACAATTTCAGCACCTCGTTTCTTATTAACGCGAGCGAAATCTCGAGGCAACCCTTGCTTTTTGTTCAAATTTTGATGACAGTCTAGACCGACTTCTCACAGAGCCGCGTATTAATGCGCGAGATGAACAGTAACCTTTTTGTCGATGGAAATCTCTCGCGATTACTCCCTATAAAAGTTACAGAATTTCCGCCAAGAAGTACGGTAATTTTTACTTACAGTAAGCGTTTAAACATGTAATGCTTCCCGATAAACCAAAAAGATTAACACTGAGTTGCATCCAAGTGCCGAAACTGATGACCCAAATTGACTTGAACCCCTCTTCCCCAAGATATCTCGTTCAAAAAGTCTCTTCGATGTAAGGAAAAATATAGGCAACGCTCGGTATAAGGAAGCTGACCCTTAGCCGCCTCTGCACTCTCTCTGGGACCAAAATGCCTAGAGCACAGGCACCGCAAAGCGGGATGGAAGTGTAGAGTTATACCAATCTTAGTTACCTCGACGAGGCTTTTTGGAAAACTAAATGAACAGACCTTGAAGATGAACAGTTTAGGTTAATATCTTCCAAGATGATTTCTTGAAATTTCGGCCTCAATATTGACTGTGATTCTTGAAAAACGAACCCTGCTCGTTTTGATGAGCAATCTAACCAGTGACGAAATGGAAATTTTGGATTTACGCCCGGACTCCGCTCCTTGATCTTCCATAAAATGTGCCATCTCACCCAGGGGTCCGTTTCCGAAACACTTCTAAGTATATAAATTTAACAAATGAACTCGTTGCTTACACCGAGAGAGAGAAATAATGACTTTTTGAGTAAATTTTTGACTAGCTTGATTACAAATTCATATTTTATTATTGCTTCATAATGTAGTAATATTATTCAAACCATTTTTATGCATATACATATATTCAACAAATGAGCTTGGATTTTACCCAGATGGAGAAATAATGATATTTTTGAGTATATTTTTTACTAGCTTTAGTAAAAATTTATATTTTAATATTCCTTCATACCTAGGCAGCAAAAACACGTTAATTTTGATTAATATTTCGTGTCAGGGGTTTATAAAACGTTTTCGTTGATTTTATAACGTTTAAAAACGTAGCAACAAGTTTTATGAAACGCTACATCTAGTTGCTTACTCAATCCAACTTTTCTGAACGTCTAAATAACGTCGAATCAAAACGTATCAGAATTTGGTCCGTTCAAAACTGGTTGCACATGTTTATATTTGGTTTATATGTAGTTTAAATAACTTATATTAAAATTAAAGATTTACAAACCTATTTTATACGTTCAGTTATTGTCATGTATCGTAAATATAACACTCTAATCACTCATTTTCAAACTATTTACATACGTTTAGTTTTGGTTGATAAATCGTGACGATAACACCGTTCACAATTAGTGGCGCTTTTCCAAAGAAGGGATAATTTCAGTGTCAGATAAGGCATGAGTCTTGCTCCTAAATTGTACACATAGTTTGCGGTTAGTGAACCTTTGCATCACTTTAATCAGAGCTGTGCTAATTAATCAGTTAGCTAATTCAATTTCTAATTAATTAGCTACATTTACTAATTGAAAATAGTAATTGAATTTTAATTACCTTAGTGCTAATTGAGAAGTAATTCTAATTAATTAGTATGAATAGGAAAGGTAATTATCTAATTAAAATTTAATTAGATTTAGGATTAACTAATTAGCCAATTGGATTTTCAATTAATCTTTTAATTTAGTGAAAACTAAAAATCGAGGAATTAACTCTTGATTCATCTATTTGAAAATGAAAACGGCCTTATTATATCGATGAGGAAACCTTAGTGCTACTCTAAATATTTCAGCTCCTCTAAAACATGAGAGAATACTAGTACTAGTAGAAAATTTCGTAGATCGTAACTGTCCCATTTCAAAATTTCGACTGTTTTTCCTACTCGAATTTATAGCAGTGCCCATGTATTTACTACTCAAGAGTCCATTATAGGAACTGTGGCATGAAAATGAAGAAATGAGACAAATTTTAACATGACGGAAGGCTCGAGGCTGTCTCATTTTTCGTGAATAATTCACGGCTTCCGTAACCGTTTTTCAATGGCATTAAAACATTAAACTTTGCATTACCAAAGTACTAAATCAATGGGCACTTTTAAACTTTTATGTTTACTTATAGTTTTCTTTTTTCCTTAATTAGACAAGTAATTAATTAGAAATTAGTAATTCTAATTAATTAGTTTGATAAATACATGTCTAATTTCTAATTGAATTGAATTAGTTTCTATGTCTAATTGCTAATTGGGTAATTAATTAGTTCATAAATATTTACCTAATTGCTAATTCTAATTCAATTAGTAGTCAGCTAATTAGCACAGCTCTGACTTTAATACAGTAATGGAAACGTCATACTCTTCTCTCTTAGCTCAGTCTCATCCCCCTACTGGACGCGTACAGTATCCACTCTTACAAGAGCACGCCCAGATGGAGGGATGCACAGTCTACGCTCCTCTCTACTGCCAGTAGTATATAGGCTTAGTCAATTTTGTCAAAACGAGATTAGTTTTTAATTTATTTAGAAAAATTTTTCCTAAGACTTTATATCGCTAACCAACATCGAAATTAAAATATATATGACAACAGAGTTAAGTCTTCCCTAATCACCCCTAAGAAAAAATCAAGTTAATCGAAAAAAAGACCACCAAGTAAAATTCTTAGTCGCAAAAAGCGCCATCGACATTATAGGAAGAAATATTACGCCAATACCAAGTATCAGACTACTACTACGTCTCTTTTCGACGCCAGACCGTTTGTGAGCCAAACAAAATGCAGAGAGGAAGACTAGCAGTTCACTCGGTACTTGACTAACTCGGCTTATTTCAGAGGGCCTGACAACACTGCACAGCAGTTAAAGCTGAGAGAGGTGGAGGAAATATCTCTAGCCCTTTTAGTGGAAGCTATCTATATTTAGAATAATAAAATAACATAAAAATTACTTTAAGTTAATCTAAAAATTACTTTAAATTAATCTAAATCGATTAAAACTGGTTGTATGACCATTTCTGACTCCCTTTAATTATTAAAAAACATCATTAAGTAAAGTAAATTTTATTGGAACACCCGGGAGAGGGTCAGTGAGGCCTAGAGATGTGAGTCGGTAATTTACCGTCCGTAAATTACCGGTAATTTACCAAATATTGCGTAAATTACCGTTTTATATCTTACCGTAATTTTACAATGGTAAATTACGGCGGTAAATTACCGTGGTAAATTACCAAACATTATTATTATGTATTTAATGTTCGTTTTACACTTAAATGGTCAATCATTTCTGTGTTTACTTCCAAAATGACACCAGGCGCTATTCGCTAGTCAGCACTTATAAAGTTGCGCTAGAAATTAGTCTTTTAATAAATCTTTAATTAGAAATCAGATAAGAAAGACCACGGCTGCCGTCTTGGTAGCAGAAGCCGCAAATACGTGAAAAGCAGTCAGATAGTGCTCACAATTAAGCTTTGTTTTAAGTAATGCATTGTAAGCAAGGGAAAATATAAATTACCAAAAATTACCGACTGAACGGCAATTTTTGTTTTCCCAAAATTTCAATCGGTAATTTACCGGTAGTTTATAGGTAATTTACCCGGTAAATTACCGTTTTTTAAAATTACGGTAATTTCACATCTCTAGTGAGGCCTAATTTCAAGAAGGATAAACTAGAATTTTGTTGGTGATAAGCGGGAATAGCCCCGAAATCCACGAGCAGCAAAATTCTTTGACGAAGTGAATGAAGCCTTTCTAAATGGGATCGACTAATCTGCTGAACGTCTGAACGTCTGAACTGCTGAAAATAGTAGAATTCCTACTATAAAATTCTCCCATTCTATCAAAGCGAAAATTGTCTGAACCTTTTTGACTATTTTGCTGAAATTCCGAATTCTGAACACTAAACATTAAAATTAAAGTAAGAGATCGTCTGAACCTTTTTGACTATTTTGCTGAAATGCTGAATTCTGAACCGTGAACTTTGAAATTAATGTAAGATAGAGACCGTCTGAACTTTTTTGACTATTTTGCTGAAATGCTGAATTCTGAACCGTGAATTTTGAAAATGAAGTAAAATGGAGACCGTCTGAACTTTTTTGACTATTTTGCTGAAATGCTGAATTCTGAACCGTGAATTTGAAAATTAATGTAAGATAGCGACCGTCTGAACTTTTTTGACTATTTTGCTGAAATGCTGAATTCTGAACCGTGAACTTTGAAATTAATGTAAGATAGAGACCGTCTGAACTTTTTTGACTACCGCATTCATAGTCTCCCGTATATACCCCTCCCCTCGGTAGTTCTGTACAACAAAAGAACTTCAAAATCTCGCTGTGGGGACCAGCCGACCAGTTTTACCTTTGCCCTTCGTTCCGCCAGTCTTTATACCAGCATAGAAGGAAAAATTCTACATAGTATGAGAAGTTCAGAGTTTAGCCTATACCCAGATAGGGTGCCCTCTAGGAATTAAGTATTGAAGCTGTCCAAATTTGAAGTTTTTCTGGTGCAACTCTTTTATTAGTGGACGGGTTTAATTGAAAATTATTATAATCGATACAGCTCAAAATTGTCTTTCGAATGACATATTGGACAAAACATAGGCATTGAATTGTAAGAGTTGGACTCGAATAACTACATCCAAAACTTCACCGGCGGGAAAAAATATTCTGACTTAAATATTGAGTTTAAAATAATGAAAAATATTTTAATCGTTAGGAGAAGGTTTGAACTATAAGTCAGTAAAATTTTATCGGTATAGGGCTATTATTTTTGGGGACTGGACTCGAACTAAAACGGGCTATTTTGATTACGGTTCAGTTGTCTTCCCCCTTAAAGGGTTAGTATTTCAATATGAGACAAAACATTTCTAATCAAATTTTTGTACAAGAGTTTGTGTAGAATCCTTTTTAAACTCGTCCTAGAATAAAAAGAAACCCCGTTTACTCCCAAAATATGGTAATGTATGACAATAAAAAGCTGTTCATTAATTAATTAACATTCTCAAAAAATCATTAGATCCTTCTATCGCAATCCGTGTCAGATTCTGGACTCGCTGAACTATATTTTTGACCCGAACCTTTTGGAGAAGAATTTCGTATAGTACTTTTCGGATAAGAGTGGTTTCGGTATTTAGCCCAGGACTTTTAGGGTTTGACCTAGAAGATTTGAACATAAAGATGAAAATTGGTACATGTGTTGTTTTTGACCCAACAAAAAATATACTAAAAGTCCCCTGCTATAGAGCGCGAGCTTTCGCCGCCATCTTGGAAAATGGCCGCCGGAAATGCCAGCTTCAATGTATTACACGTTCTTCTTCAAAAATTATGAAAATTGGTACACGTTATGATTGGAACCACATGAACATCATGGCCAAATTTTACAGCTCTGTGTTCAATACTTTGGTCGCCATATTGGAAAATGGCCGCCGTTAATGTTAGGTACAGTATATTTCACCATGTTGTTGGAAAACTATGAAAATTGATAGGTATTATAATCAGAGCTGTGTGAACCTCATAGTAAAATTTTGAAGCCATTAATTAGATAGTTCGGCCGCCATGTTGGAAAATGGCCGCCATCAATATCATATAGATACAGTATATGGTTCAAAAATTATAAAAATTGGTAATAATTATGTTGAAGACCGTCTAAGCATTATACTTGAATATTGAAGACGTGCTACTGATAGTTTGGGCGCCATCTTCGAAAATGACTGCTGGAAATGCTAAATATATTTCAAATATATAAATCTTTTTGAAATTCCTTTTTTGAATAGATGATTTTCATTAACGTAATAAACAACAAAAAATGGATATCTCGAAGCCGAAATTATCGACGCCATCTTTAAAAATGGCCACATGAAAATTATAGCCCTAAATTCTGAAAGAAAGAAAAGTTATTCTAAGCTGTTATTCTCAACATGTTGATTAGAGAATATGATTTAATATGGCGTTTATACATTCTAGTGTTCTTTAAGATTAGAATTTAGACAAACCTGTAGCATTTCATACATAATCATCGTCATCCTGAAGATTTTTCATAATAATTGCATGTCAGAACCCTTGATTAGGCGCTACACATAGCTGGGTGCCTTATCAGCGCCCATCCCCATCATATTCCAAATTGAACCTGCGGAACCGCCGTCATGGCACACGGAATCGGCCAGTGGGACCGACAAACGCCACTTGAGCAGGTGACAGAAGCTGGATACCGTCAGCGGCGAGCCCAGTCAGAAGGTGGTCGGTGACAGGGAAGGATTAAGGGAGCAGAAGACTCGAGGGGACGGGGAAGTTCTCTCCAAGCACAACAGTGCCATACGGCCCAAACAAATAGTGTATCTGCGAACCCTAGAGGGTTGCCAATAGCGGAGGCGAGCCATGGCAACACCTGAGCGGGGGCGAAACGGCCCAGCAAAACCTTCACGGAATGGGGCAAGGAACGGTCTGAACCAAGGGCGAACCCAAGGAACTCCCGAACCGTCACACCGAACTCGGGCCACGACAAGTCCTTTGAGTTAAAAAGGTTAAGAGACCACTTCTTCCATTTACGTGCTGTAACTGGGTGTGGTTATGATAAAGCGTGGTTTAAAGTAATGACAGATAATCAACATCTTACAAATTTGTTGCGCTTTTTTAATGACCATATTGCATCTAAGGAAGCCATAGCTGCTGCCGAAGAGAGATTCCTTTTCGCTTTTTTTAGGGTGATAATTGACACGTCACGCTTCAACTATGTAGATATTACACGTGTAATGCCACACATACTGTCAAGTCCTCATTTGATCTCGCCAAGCTTCATCCAACAACCGACGCCGCAAAACTACATTTTTTCCGAGCGTATCTTCTAGTCCAACAATAGCTAGGAAACGATTTAATCCCGAACAGTGGGGATTGGTTCGCGATCGCGAAAGTCGAAGACCCATTCACACCATTCTCCTTCCGGCATCAGATGTACTTCTAACACTCATTATTTGTACCTGCAGTTTGCAGAACATCTTGTATAAAGAACTGTGAGTGTAGACGATCTGGATTAGCTTGCTGGGCAATGTGTGGTCATTGTCAAGGTATTAGCCGTAATGAAAAATCTTCAGGATGGCGAGAAATATGAACGAAATGATAAAAATGTGTCTTAAATCTAATCCTCAACGACACTAGAATGCATAAACCCCATATAAAACGGTTTTCCTAACCAAAATCCGAGTAATATGGCTTTCCTTTTCTTTTTTTTCCAGATTTTAGGATAGTAATATTTCAGGGACCATTTTTGAAGATGGGTCGATAATTTAGACTCGAAAATAGTTATTTTTATGGTGTTTTATACGTTCATGAAAATCATCTACTCAATAAAAAATATCGAAAAAATTTATATATCGGTTATATATTTGGGACTTCTAGCAGTCAATTTCGAAGATGGCGCCCAAACTATCAGTAGCACGTCTTCAATATTCAAGTATGATTTTTAGACGGTATTCAACATATTAATTACCAGTTTTCATAATTTTTGAACCATATACTGTATCTAAATGGAACTGATGGCGGCCATTTTCCAACATGGCGGCCTAAATATCTGATTAATGGCTTCAATATTTTACTATGAGATTCACACAGCTCTGATTATAATACCTCTCAATTTTCATAATTTTCCAACAACATGGTGAAATATACTGTACCTAGCATTCACGGCGGTCATTTTCCAATATGGCGACTAAACTATTAACACAGAGCTGTAAAATTTCGCCATGATGTTCATGTGGCTCCAATCATAATGTGTACCAATTTTCATAATTTTTGAAGAAGAACGTGGAATACTTTGTAGCTGTAATTCCCGGCGGCCATTTTCCAAGATGGCGGCGAAAGCTCGCACTCTACAGCAGGGGACTTTTAGTATATTTTTTGTTGGGTCAAAACAACACATGCACCAATTTTCATCTTTATGTTCAAATGTTCTAGGTCTAGGGTTGGTACCGGTAGTTGGGAACGATTCTAAATGTGAACACTTTTTCTTTAAAATTTTGTAACTAATTTTTGGGCGGCTCAAATTCCTTTTAAAAGGGCTCAATTTGTAGATTGAATATCGAGGATTACGATAAAAATGGTCCGAATATTCTAGAAATACGTGGATAAAAGATACGGGCCAAAATGCGCACCAACTTGGACTGATCAACTTAAGTTGATGCCAATTTTAGGTTTTTCTTAATACAATACCATTGGGGAATAAGCTTTAGCAAGAGTTACAATAATCCCACGATAACAAACCTTTAACCATTAGATAGATCACGTTTTTCGCTATAAAATTGATATTAAAACCTCTGGTTTCGGTTCGGAATTAGATTCAAAAATAGAGTTGGAAAAAACCAAGTAAAAATTGCAAATGTGAACACGACGTTTCAAGGTTAATTCGAATCCTTTTTAAGCTATTTTACTAAAAGATTAATCGTAACAGTGGTGTAAACAGGCTACTTTCGGATAATATTTAACTTTAAAACACATCATTGACCCAAAAAAAGACTCAAATTTCGCGCCTTTAGTAAAGTTATCAATTTATCCGTAAGAGGGCCGTAGCTACCACTACTTATTGGGCGGGAAAACGACAAACCGAGTCAGCTGTTATGCTAGGGACTGAATAAAATGTGACTTCTCGACGAATTATTGAGCATTTTGACTCAGGTATTGTTTTCAACTATATTACCCAATTATCACTTATTAAATCTGCGTAAACTTTAATCCGGGTGCATGAATTTAGGCCCTACGTATTGGTAGCTTTTTCCTAGGGCCTTTTTTATTCCTCCCATTTGATTAGCATTGGTGTTCACATTTGGGTCCCGCGTTCACTATTTAGGGTCAGGGTGTTTACATTTACCAGCGACTGTTCACATTTGGGGTCCTCTAAGGGGTTTTGGAAATGGGATATTGTGCAAAATTTAAAAGAGTTAAAAAGCTGAAAACAAAAACCATTTGTGTCTAAAGAACCATATTTCATGTCCTGAAAGTTTCAGGTGTCTAACGTTAGCGCCACGGAAGTTATTCAAAGATTTGCAAAAAGTGTTCACCAGTACCAACCCTACTTTGTTTAGCCTATCTGTCCTGACCTAATTCTGAATTGGAATTGCAGAGGTCAAGCTTTTCATCATGAAGCCAACCATTAAGGCTTTTTCAGTACGTTTTTGGCACCGTAAGGATGTCAATGATCGGAAACTCATTTACAATCTCGAAAACACGGTGCTTAACTCTGATCCAAACACGCTTGAGGGGCGTCAAAATGCTGAGCGACTCCATGAGTTTCTCTTGGAGCGTTCTACTGAATCCCTTGCCCGTGCCCGCTCCACCCACTTTACCGCTATTGACACGCCATCGCATGATTTTTACCGCCTTGAGCAAAAGGCTGTTGAAACTAACTTCATGGCCGGTATGTACGATCCGGCTGGTGTGCTCTTTAACGACCCAGAAGCCATTAGAGACGTAGTTATCCGTTTTTACTCTACCCTTTACTCTCCATCATCCGCCCCTTTTGACCACGATACCTACTCCGACTTAACATCAGGCATGACTCCGCTAGACACTATTCACGCGCCTCTCCTGGGGGATACCTTTACTCTCCCTGAAGCAACCGCCGCCCTCAACAAACTTTCCTGCGGATAGGCCTGTGGCATCGATGGCATTCCGGTAGAGTTTTACGTGACTTTCTTGCAAACACTTGGCCCTATCCTGGTAGAGGTTTTCAACACCGTTAAACAATATAAACAGTTTTGGCCCGTTTTCTCAACCTCCGTCATATCCTTACTACCTAAATCGGGCAACCTCTTTAACCTAGCGAACTGGCGCCCAGTCTCGCTAACCAATAGTGACTATAAATTTTTTACCAGGATTCTTGCCAACCGCGTTAATACTGTAATAGGGGACTTAGTCCATGAATCACAGACCTGTTCCATCCCTGGGCGTTGTATTTACGACACATTGACCTCACTTAGTGAAAACATTCATTTGGCCAATGCCTTTCATGAACCTCTAGTCCTCGTCAATATTGATTTTAGAAAAGCTTTTCATAATGTCGAGCACACTTACGTCTTACGCCTCCTCACGTCTCTCAATTACCCCAAAGGTTTTATTGACCTTCTGACAATTATTTATTCCGATTCCTCGATTATGGTTAAGGTTAATAATTCCCTTACAAACCGTTTTCCTTTTGGAAAAGGTATCCGTCAAGACTGCCCCTTATCAGGTTTACTCTTTGTCTTAGCCTTAGAACCTCTGCTTCATACCTTGCGTCGATCGGTTCCCCGTATCATACACTTACCCCATCACAACGCGATCACAGCCGTTTTCGCCGATGACTTAACTGCCCTCATCCGTTGTCAATCTGAGTTTGCCATCCTTGACGACAGCCTCCGGGCTTACTGTCGAATGACGGGAGCGTCGGTAAACTACGATAAATCGTTCGTCCTTTGGTGTGGAAGCTGGGGCTGTCTCACCTCCCGCCATCCGCCGCCCCCATTCCCTCCAGTAACGACGGCGGTAAGTTCCTTGGGGTTTACCTGGGGAACTCTACCCAATTTGAACACCAGAACTGGCTGGAACTCTCATCTCGGATGACAAAGGTTTTTGGGCGTTGGCTTCGACTACGTCACCTTTGCTCGCTCCCCGGTCGGATTCTTCTGATTAATCAGCTCGCGGCATCCGTACTTTGGCATAGACTCAAAGTGCTTACCCCTCTGTCCACATTTGTCAAGGATTGGCAGAACCAGCTCCTCATTTTTTTATGGGCGGGTATACATTGGGTCTCCGCCCCGTCACTGTATCCCCACCGCATTTTTGGCGGTTTAGGCTTAGTTAACTTATCCGCGAAAATTGCCTCTTTCTGGGTACACACAATATCCCGTTTTTTGACACAACCCCCGCCACATCATGTCCACTCCCTATTTAAACACCACATCCCCCGGCTTCCTTCAGTTACACAGGCCCTTCTCGACCCTTCTAGCCTAAATTCCATCTCTATATATTGTGAACACTGATACGTCTAAAGGGAAAGGCCATCATTGGACGGCTATATACATTTCGAGGAAAAAGAATACTGAATTCTTTGAAAGCTATGGAAATCCTCCGGATTTATTTAAATTTAACGATTTTGTAGAGCGAAACAGCCTAACTGTTACGTTTAATTCACGCCAACTACAGGGGGAATTAAGTCAAACTTGAGGTGGATATTGCGTTTACTTTTCATTGTATAGATGTAGGGGAGTTAAAATGTTTGATATAATAAAACGATTTACTAAAAATAAAAATGTTAATGATGGTATGATATCTGAATATATGTATAAGAATTACTCAATAAATTTGTCATAATTTTTCATTTTATTGTGTTTTAATATGCCCATGGGCTAGTGTGGTAATGCCATCATTTAAAATATGTCTTTTATCATCACACGGATTTAAACACAGTTTAGTTTGTTTAACAGTTTTTAAGATGTGCTTGTCACTGACAATCCTTATCATCTCCGCGGTGGTCAGCTGGCGGTTCAGCAAGCATTCGCGATAATGCGCGTGTCGGACGCGTTTCTTTACGACGCGCTTACACACACCCTTGCATGTCTTTTTCTCCCCCTTGGCCGACAGGATGCTATACATTTTGGGTCTTAACCCACAAAACTCCTCAGTCGGCTCCAGCTCATCCTTGAATTTCCCTAGACGTTTTTTATTCACGTCACTGTGAAGTGGATGGTCACGTGGGTATCCCGAAAAGTCGTACATGTTGGATTGGGCGGCAAAGTCCGCGTATAGATCCTCTGTCTGGATGTGGTAGGTGAGACTGTCTGTAATTTTACAAAAGATTAGTACACGTAAGCCTTGCATATCGACCTAAAACATACCGGTATCGGTAAAGAGGAGTTTCGCCCTATCTCCATATTGTCTCCGGATGACGTCATAATGAAATTCGTACATGAGTAGTTTTGACAGATCCAAGATGGCAAACCCCGTGTATATTGGACGCTTTAACACCAACTTCTTTTTCGCGGAATTAATACCGACCAGTTCATTATGAATAATTGTGAATTTTTCAAAGGCGGGTGAGCTGGAGTAGTAGGGACTATACAGATGCGCAGAGATCCAAGATGGCCGCCACCCCAAGATGGCCACCCTCTCCCCATCCACCAGACTCAAACCAAACTTTACAGACAAGTCTGGACTAGCCCGAGCTCCTGTCTGTTAGTTTCATGACATCATCTTCTTAACTTAAACTAAAACTAAAAGCTATAGTCAACCTTGACGTCATCCCTGGCTTGCTGACATTGGGTGTTACCCTTTAACCACTCCAGCTTTCTGTAAGCCTAAAGTTAATAAAAACACAGATTTTAAGACATCAAATATTTACTTTTCATAAGATGTACAGATATGCGTGATAAATAAATACAGAATGTATATGACAAAATAATCAACAACCAGCAAGGATAAACAAACATGTTTTAACGAGTCCATTTTTTTCACGTTGAACCTGTATCGTTATTAGACTCGGAAGTGTAATCGGCGGAGGGCCGTTTGGGTTTATTTTCCAGCTGTTTTCTGCTTCGTCGCTCAATTTCGTAAAGAGTTAACAAAACGTTAACTATCAACCCGTAAACAAAAAAGAAAATGAGGCATAGCATATTGGGCGGGTTACAAAAGCAAATGATATTTAAATAGCTAGTACGTGATATATATGTAATATAATAGCAAGGAAAGCGATATTGTTGATTGGTTCCTACTTGGCTTATTAGGCGGGGTGTAAGTAAAGAGATAAATTTCATTGGATAGGTTAATTAAGGCGGAGCTAAAAAATAAGCCTATAATTATAAGTCTGGAAAAAATATACAAATATGTAAATAAAGATTTTAATAACAGATATTAGACAATAACATTAAAACAAAATAACAAAAATGTATAAAACTAAAATATTTACATAAAAAAACCCGCCACCAATAAAAAATTACTAGACGCCGGTCGACCCAAACCCCCCACTGCCGCGTGACGTAGGGGTCAAAGTCTAGAAACAACATAAAAATGTGTCACATGTTAAAACCTAAATTAAAAACTCTAAAATATTTACCGCTGTTTCCACCGGTCTTAGCAATATAACCGGCGTAACGATCAATTGGGCGAAACGATCGCCCCGCTTGACAACGTAGGGGGTTTCCCCGACATTTGCGACGACAACTTTTATGGGTCCCCGATAGTCGGCGTCTATTATTGTTAAGAATTATTATACTTTTACGCCCTGTAAAATAACTAATAAACATACCTATCGTCCCCTCGGCAACAAACAGCCCTTGCGCCGTTAAGCTGCTACGGCCAACAATGCGGCCGTAGCTGTTCTCGGGCAGCATAACACCTAACCCAGTCGACACAATTTTGATACCGTGAGGGTCGATTACGGTATCCACTGGACAATATAGGTCCAGTCCGGCCGACTGGGGGGTGGCACGACGGGGAGTAATCGCTGCCGGATGGATTTTGATCACAGGCAGGCAGGGTAAACGAGGAGCGGTGGAAAAAGACATCTTAAAGTTTTTGGGACTGGTGTTTTAAAAACAGAAGTTAAACAACTGATAACTTTCATTTTGAAACTTGGGGCTTATATACAAAATTAGCGAGGTCAAATCTAATAGTGTCTAGCCAATACTTTCAAGATTCTTAAAATTCAATAAATAGCAAAAAGTTAATTAGATATATAGGCATAAAATTACAAAATCTCTCCGAGGTCTAAGTTTTTTTCGTATGCAAAAAAGTTGTCTAGGCGTGTTTTAAATAATTCAAACGAATTCGTGTTATATAAAAAAACCCTTTAGCGAAGGTTAAAAAGAAGTTACTTTGATAGATGCCTAAGGGGACAAATATTATTCGTATGCAAAAGCTTGTTTAGGCGTGTTTCAAATAATTAAATTTGAATAATTTTCACGAGATCGCTTTATATAAGAAAAACAATTTATTAGTGAAGGTTAAAACTAATTACTTTGGGAGGGACGGAAATTGTTTTTTTAACATGATTTAAATCTAAATAAATGTATATTAATATTAAACTAGAGAGGTTATTTTTTTATATAAATAGATATATTAGGGTCCTATTTAATCTTTAGTATCAACTGCACAATAAAAAAATGTATTTTAGGTTAAATTAAAAAATAGCGTATCAGACATAATTATATTTTTTAAAACTCTTAATACGAATAGAATAAGGTTGTGTTATAAAAAAACCATGTCTGGGCCTGTATTCTAAAAAAATGGCCCTGAGATTTTGGGTATAAAAGCTCGAGCATGGGCATAGGGTTTTCACAATCAATCCAGCCATGAGTAGCAAATATCTTCAAGAATCACAGTCTATGTTTGACTCTCCACCGTCTTCTCCTGGGGATCGAGCCGGAACCAGCAGCGGTAAGCGCACCATAAATCAATTTTTGAAGCCCGACCCTGTCGAGGTGTTAATCGACTCGGACGACGAGACGTTCGTCCAAGACGTACTACAAAAACACGTCGTTGGCATTCACGGAATTGAAGGGTCGTACCGGCTGAGGAGCGACGGCCAGTACTTCGAGACAAAAGTCCCCCCGCGAAAAGGGGACTATTTTGTAGACATAAGTGTCTACAAATTTAAAGATATAAAGGACTCCCAAGCCGACAAGCTTTGGGAGTGCTCCCACAAACGACTGAAGCGAGTCGTTGACGGGAAAGACAAGGACGCCGTCAAACTCCTCAACGCCTTCCACCGGTTGGTGGAGGACATAAAGAGTGACGCTCAGGCCACGCAGCAGCCGCCCAGCAAAGTAAGTATCTTATTAACAATAAATTTACAAACCAAAATTTTGTTCCAATTTTTTTTATTTCTGATAGAGATTCAAAAAATGAGTTCGAGCAGCGGCAGCAGCGGGAGTGACTCGGAGGGTAGTGAGGGAGAAGAACACGCACAGGTAAACCGGTACTACACAATTGAGCGGCAGATTGACAAAACGAGTCGCAAGTGGCATTGTAAACAAATCGATTTGCGTATAGCTTTTAAAAATTTGGATGACATTCCAACGCGAGATTTTTTTCGAATTTTTCGAAAAATTCTCGACGAAGTTATACGCAAATTAGTAACCGAGAATCCCGGGTATAATCGGGTTCGATTTGTTTTAAGCTCCCCCGGATTGACCACCCCCGTTAATATTAAATTTATAAAAATTGACAAATTCACCAGTAAGCGAATTATGCGCACCATCTATAGAGTAACGCAATCTAGTCGGGACTTTGTCTTTAATGGGGAAGATTTTCAGTTTGACATAATTTTTCTAAACCTCGATGCAAATATAGGGACTTATTATAAATCCATTAAAAATAGAACTTTGGTTAATTTGGATTATTTCGTTAAACAAAATAACCAATTTATTTTTATGGAGAACAATGATAACCTCTGTTTTGCTCGAAGTTTAGTTCTGGGTAAAGAGATGGCCGATCGCAATTTTTATCCACAAAATAAGCAAGGTCCGCCCTTTAACCAGAACAATTTTGACAAACTGAAACGTAATAGTAATATTGCGAAAATCTTGCACAGGAAAGCCGGAGTCCCCGAGGGTTTCGTTACTCTAGAAGATATTCAAAAATTTCAAAATTATTTAGCTCCCCATTATCGGATCGTGATAGTTGATGCTGCGAATAATTTTACCATATTTTTCAAAGGCCCCCAAGCTCCTAAATTTATCTATCTCTTAAAATTGGCGACCATATCCACCCTGCAAAAACTTGGCACGGCATGATGGGGGGTTGTATCTCTTGCGATTTATGCTTAAAATCTTTTACAAATACGAATTGTTAAAAGAGCATAAATGCCCCGAGGATACAAACCCTATATATGTTTTCGGTGCCAAGGAGAAGCTTTTCATTTAACCAACGAGGATGTTTTAAAACGTTGCGACGAATGCCACCGCTACTTTTTCCCGGGCCCCTGCTACGAAACTCATTTACTTAATGGCACCTGCGCGAGTCAAAAACGATGTTTAGAATGTGGGCGGTTATGGGTGACGATCACGACTGCAATCCCGAATGCTCTCAGTGTAAAATAGTTCATCCGCCAGGTGAACATTTTGTTATGCCTTTGGAAACCAAAATGAAAGCCTCGCGGTTTATTTATTACGACATTGAGACTATTCTTAGAAATAATATCCACGTCCCCATTTTATTAGTTTGCGACGTAGAGACTGAAGCTGGCTTTGAAACCAAAATTTTTTACGGCGCCAATTGCGTCGAGCAATTTTTAAATTATTTATTTAGCGTAGAGCAGGTAGTTTTGACTGGACAGAAACGTAAAACGTACCAACCGCGCTTTACTAACACTCAAGTCGTAGCTCATTACGCGAAAGCTTTTGATAACTTCTTAATTCTTAACGCTTTAGTACATAGACACGTCACCCCTGCCGTTATTTTTGACGGCAGTAAAATTTTAATGATTCATCTTGAGGGACCGCAAATTAGATTTCTCGATAGCTTTAATTACATTAGTCAGCCTTTGCGTAATTTCACCAGCATGTTTAGCCTCGGCGATGTGGCGAAAGGATTCTTTCCATTTGATTTTCATACCGAAGAAAATCTTAATTACATTGGCGTCATCCCTGAAGCTTCGTACTTTAACGTAGCTCAAATGAAAGCCAATGATTATCGAGATTTTCAAACTTGGTACGCGTCAATGGAAGGATCTATTTATAACATCAAAGAGGAGCTTATTAAATATTGCATTCAAGACGTCAAAGTCCTAAGACAAGGCGTCGAAGCTTTTAGAAAAATTTACGTAGATCTAACAAAATTAGACCCTTTTTGCTTAAAAAATTACTTTGGCGGGTGCTTTAACCACTATTTATCTTAACAATTACTATAAACCTTACAGCATGGGTATTGTTCCTTCTAACGGCTATAACGCAAAATTTAATCACAGTCAGATTAGCTTAAAATATCTCGCTTGGGTGGAGAAAACGGAAATATAAAATTGCGAACGGCTTTAAGCTATGGGGGTGAATATCGGGTGGGTCGCTATTTAGTCGACGGCTATAGCGAAACTCCGCCCAAAATCTACGATTTCCACGGTTGCTACTTTCACGGTTGTCCATGCCAAAACTTAATGCCTACAATACCCAACTCAAAGCCAGCAACAGATTTCTGTACGAGCGGAGAGAAGATGGTCGGGTATGAATATACCTCCATCTTTGAGTGTCAATTTGCTAAGCTTTTAAAAGAAAACGCCGAAGCAAAGGCTTTCTGCAAAAGTTTAACTTTTCGACCTCAATATCAGCCCGTAGCGCTCTCTATGGGGACGAACGGAAAATTTTGTTCTTAACTGCCACGTGCAAGGTGAGGAGAATTTTCTACAAGGATATTATTTCTTTGTACCCGAAAGTTTGTCGCGATTGTCCGTACCCTAGCGGCCACCCCATAATCTATAACAGAGATTTTGACAAATCGCCAGGGTGGTATTTTGGCGTTATGAGTTGTCGTCTGCTGGCCCCTCAAGATCTCACATCCCCTTAATTCCCTTTCGCAGCGGTGGTAAATTAGCCTACGCCCTCTGTCGCACGTGTCTAGAATTGCGAGCGGAAATCTGCGATCACACTGTCAATGAACGGGCTTTCGAATCAGTCTGGCCAACGGTCGAAGTCTATGCCGCTATGGAGCATGGTTATAAACTCCTCGATATATTCGAGGTTTACCATTATCCAAAAACGGAATATTTCTTCGCCCAGTACATGACTGATTTTATCGCCTTGAAAGTGAAGAATTCCGGATTTCCCGCTCACGCGCAAACGCCTCTGCAAAAAGAGGCGTATATCGCTGATATAAACAAGAATGAAAAGCTCTCGCTGACGTGGCGGATATTCAATCAAATCCTTCCCTGCGTAATATCGCAAAATTAATTTAAATTCTCTTTGGGGTCGCATGGCGTTAAATACGGGAAAGATTCGCAGCATCTTTATCAACAATTATTACGAATTGATACGATACGCGAGCGATTACACTCTGGAATTAGTCGACTTACGGCCAGTTACGGAGTCGATCGCTCTCTTATCGTACAAAGCCAAAAGCGATTACGTTTCGGACTATAAACTGGGGTCGGCCATTGTGGGGAGCTTCGTTTCTTGCTACGGGCGACTCGAATTGAACAAGATGCTGCTTCAATTGGACCGCGCAGCCTTGAATTGTGACACCGACTCCATAATCTACCGCCATCTACCGGGAGAGTTTGACATTCCAACTGGCAATCATATTGGTTGCGGGGCGGACGAACTCGGCGGTGATTATTTAACTTCCTTTTGTAGTACCGGTGCCAAAGTTACTCGTTTCGCACTAGGAAAGGAAAAGAAGTCAAGAAAATTAAAGGGTTGACGTTAAATCGAGAAAATCTTGAAAAACTTGACTTTGAAACCTTTGAAAGTGTGGCGATGAATCCAGAAAGGAAGTTATAGTCAATGTCCCTTTTAATTTTAAACGGGATAAATACAAGCTGCAGCTAGAGGCCGTTAAAATCACCAAAGATTTCGCCAAACCC